>JBBMOC010000083.1:1034818-1056613 GCA_037975185.1 Centropyge bicolor
CCGTCACACACACCCACCACATCCCCACTGTGTGACTTAACATCACCCCATATTAACATTTTTCATCGTCACAGTGTTCTGTTTCATTACAAATTCACACACAAACCAGTGTTGGGAGTATGCACACACACATTGTTGGAGAGATCCAGCCACATTAATGGTAATTGTATGCAGGCTGCACCATTGGGTGTAGAATAGTCTCCAGGGTTTTTTAGAGTACCCATTCAAATGTGTTTGCAAACAATGCACCTTCCCTTCCAGATTCAGTCCATACCCCTTTTCCTTTGGATTTGCAAGTGCATAATAATAATACCAGTACTTATTCCTCTACTAGTACTACTACTAACAATAATAATAATAACTATCTGGCTACCTGGCTGGCTATTTCAAACAAAAAGACCTCAGAACTGTTTTACTTGATTTCATCAGCATGTTCTCACCTCCACCATAGAAAACAATAACCTGGACCATTTTAACACAAACATTCATATTAGACCACATTTTTCAGCTTCTAAAATTTTAATTTCTGTTGGAGGATCAAACCATCAGAAAAATGATGTGAAATACTGTTGATGCTGTGGAAGGAATAACAATTTGACTTCCAACACTTTCACTCAGTTTTGATGCCATGGTTCCCACTTTTGCAATTATACTTAGTAGGCAATGATCTCAGATTCAAATTTAGTTTTCCTTTATTTGTCATTCTGCACTACATAAAAACAAAATAGTGTTTAACACATGCCACCAGTCAATCATTCAATATATTTCAGTGCAATATATAAAAATATAAATCAAAGCAAGAAGTCAGATTAAAAGCAATAATATATGAGCTAAATCTGTAAGGCTAAAGAGAATTTATGTGAACAAATAGAGTCCAAATAAGAGAGTTCCATGTTCACCTATTCTGATTTAACAGTCTAATTACCGTGGGAAAAAAATCCTGTTTAATAGTCGAGTAGTCCTTGATTTGATGTATCATTTCCCAGACGGCATTGGTGTGAACAGGCAGGAGGAGGGATGAGTGGAGTCCTTAATGATACTGTTTGTTCTGTGAATGCAGTGTGTCTTTCTCCTGCTCTGCTGTCTCTGAACCAGGCAGAAATGCAGTAAGTGAGAATGCTCTCAATGGTGCCTCTGTAAAAGACAGTCATGGCAGGAGTCGGGAGGTCTGCCTTCTTTACTCTGCAGAGGAAGCTTAATGACAGCTGTGGTGTTGTCACAGGAGGTCAGTTTGTCCATCAGATGGACCCCCAGGAACTTGGTACTGTGTACCATCTCCACCTCAGATGGTCAGTGGGAGATGGCACTCATGATTGGCCCTTCTGTAGTCAGTAACCATCTCCTTGGTCTTTTTGGTGTTGAGGGCAAGGTTCTGTTCACTGCACCAGGCTGTCACAGTGTTCCACCTCACTCCTATATGCTGACTCATCTTCATTGGTGATGAGGCATATGACTGTGGTGTCGTCAGCGAATTTTATGATGTGGTTGGTGCTGAAACTAGCAGAGCAGTTATGTGTCAGCAGCGTAAACAGTAGAAGGCTCAGTACACATCCTTGTAATGATCCTGTGCTCACTGTGATGATTTTGGATGTGACTCTGCCATCTTGGACCATCTGCTGTCTCTCTGTCAGGAAGTCCAGTATTCAGCAGCAGGTACCAGGATCCATGCCCAACAGCAACAACTTCTCAGTGAGCTTATGTGGCAAAATTGTATCAAATGCAGAGCTGAGGTCAATTAGCAGGATCCTAGCATAAGTATAGTAGGCCCAGACTTCCCTCGCCCCAGACACCTCCTCCAGTTCTTCCGGTGGGACCCCGGGACATTCCTAGGCCAGCCAAGAGACATAGTCCCTCCAGCTCTACTCCGAGCTTCTCCCTGGTAACCGAGCTCCTCACTCTATCTCTAAGGGAATGCCCAGTCATGCTGCGGAGGAAACTCATTTCGGCCGCTTGTATCCGGGATCTTGTTCTTTCGGTCATGACCCAAAGCTCATGACCATAGGTGAGGGTTGGAATGTAGACTGACTAGGAAATTGAGAGCCTCGCCTTTCGGTTTAGCTCTTTCTTCACCACGATGGAATGATACAGTGACTGCATAAGCTGCACCGATCCGCCTGTCAATCTCACACCCATCCTCCCCTCACTCGTATACAAAACCCTGAGATACTTAAACTCCTTCACTTGAGGCAGGACCTCTCCAACGACCCAGAGAGGGCAAGCCACCTTTTTCCGGTCGAGAACCATGGCCTCAGATTTGGAGGTGCCAATCCTCATCCTAGTCACTTCGCACTCGACTGCAAACCACCCCAGGGCACGCTGAAGGTCCAGGCTCAAAGAAGTCAACAGGGTCACATCATCTGCGAAAAGGAGAGATGAGATCCTGTGATCCCCAAACCGGACCCCGGCACCTGGCTATGCTTAGAAATTTTGTCCATATAGGTTATGAACAGAACCGGTGACGAAGGGCAGCCCTGCCAGAGTCTGATGTGCATTGGGAACAGGTCTGACTTACTGCTGGCAATGCGAACCAGACTCCTGCTCTGGTCATACAGGGACTGGACTGCCCTTAGCAAAAGGCCCCGGACCCCATACTTCCGAAGCACACCCCACAAGATGCCACGAGGGACACCATCAAATGCCTTCTCCAAATCCACAATACACATGTGGACTGATTGGATGAACTCAGATGACCCCTTGAGCATCCGACTGAGGATGTAGAGCTGGTCCAGTGTTCCACGACCAGGATGGAAACCGGATTGTTCCTTCTGGATCCGAGGTTCGACTATCGGCCAGATCCTTCTCTCCGGTACCCTAGAGTAGACTTTCCTGGGGAGGCTGAGGAGTGTGATCGCCCTGTAGTTGAAACACACCCTCCGGTCCCCCTTCTTGAAAAGAGGGACCACCCCAGTCTGCCAATCCTGCACATCCAGAGACGTGAGGTACTCAGGGCGAAACTCATCCACCCCTGGTGCCCTGCCACCGAGGAGCTTTCCAACCACCTCGGTGACTTCAGCTTGGGTAATGGACAAGTACACCTCTGAGCACTCATCCTCTGCGTCCTCAGTGGAAGATGTGATGGCGGGATTGAGGAGATCCTTAAGTATTCCTTCCACTGCCCTACGACATCCTCGGCTGAGGTCAACAGCTCCCTCCCTTCACTGTAAACAGTGTTGGTGAAGAACTGCTTCCCCCTCCTTGAATTGTATTTCATTTCATCTTAATTCATCATTTTCATCCTGTCTGTAATACATTGTTTTCATATTCTCATATTTCATAATTTTTTGTTAATTTATAAATACCATCTGGCGTCTCTTATCTTAAATCTCTTAAAATCTTTTCCTGCAGTGATCTCTAATGTCCAGTAGAGTGTCCCAGTTGTAAAAAAGAGCAGAGAACACAGAGTGGAATTCATTGCTCAATTCATTACACCCCAGACTTTCCAAGAGGTGGATACTGCAAGTTGTTGTTGGCTAATGTCTGTACTGTTGTTGTAATGTGTTTAGTGTCATCATGTAATTGCAGTGTTGGGAAAGTTCACTTTCTATATGAACTAGTTCAAAGTTCAGTTCAAACCTTTTAAAATGAACTAGTTCAGTTCATCGTTCATAATTCAAAATTGTGAACTAAAGTTCATGCTTCCCCAAAATGAACTATTTAGTTCTTTTTAAAATTTATTTTACGTTGCCACGAGTTATATGTACAAACTACACGCTCATACCGTGCAAGGCTATTTGCGTGCTTTTTTGCAATGTGCCGTTTAAGATTGGCTGCCGACGTCGCTGATGTACGGACTTGTTTCTTTAATCCAGGTGGAGAGAGTTTACAATGGCAGGTAAGATTTTTACCATCAGCGTCAGTACTGACTTTTAAGTGGAAATCTTTCAAGTAGTCAAATGGATCTGAGCGCGAGTGGTCCAAGTTGCTTGTACTGGCTCCCTCGTCCATGCTGTCAGACTGTATGTTTGTATGCATCCTCCTTCCTTGCACACATGAGACTAGTGATGAGACTGACGACCGCTGATGACAAAGTTGGTAGAGCGACAGGCATTACTTGCGGTTGCCAGATCGGGTGGTTATCCGTGACATTTTAATGGTCGTTTACCATGTGTTTTTACTGTTTTTCGCCTTTTCGCCTGGAGGGCTCTTGAAATCTGGCACGAACGTAATCTGAACGAAATCAGAGTGCCGTTCAAGAAACAACAGAATGAGTGCGTTCACAATTTAACGTTCATCAAGCAAAAATGAACGGGACGTTCACGTTCACCCAAAATATGAGTTAGTTCATGAACGAACGTTCTTTGAACGCATTCGGGTACAACACTGTGTAATTGTTACTAGCAGTGTGTCATTCACGTAGTTACACAAATTGACAGTTCCTGTCAAAATGTCAGCTAGCCAGCATACATTCTGTTCATTAGCTTGCAAACAGCCTATGCATTCACATTCATATTCATATTCATAGCATATTCCACTTGCTACCTTTGCTCAAGTTAAGTTAGTTAATGTTACCATCATTGTACCACCATAACAATAAAACTACTTTACTCAGCCAGGACCTGCGTGGGAAGGTAATGTTAACATCAATAAATAATTTGTGTTGAAACCGCAACCGTGTAAATAAATAATATATTGTTTCAGTAATTGCATGGAGTGGAAGTACAGAGACAAAGAGGGGACTGGAGAGCAGGGCTGGAAAGGAGATAGGACCAGAGGAGAAAATGACAGAAGAGCAGAGCAGAGCAAGCGCCCCTGCTGCTATAATGTACTTGTAAATATATAAATTAACAATTTGCTTACCAAGATATCTGGACTTGTTTTTATATAATAATGCATAGATTTCTGTTTATATGATGATGATTATATGCTTATACTTTATCAATACCTAATCTCTGCCATTACATACAATGAAACAAGAAAAGGTATACAAGAAAAAAAAACAGCATAATGTAATGCAATACACTATTAGACTGTAAACATTTCAAAAATAAATATAAACTTCATCCTATGTGTTACCAGAATGTTCTTGTACATACTACACATGCACAAGGAATGTAAGAAAACATGTTAGGAGACTCTTAAGTATCTCAAACAGCATCCAGTTTTCATTTCTAAGCGTGTAGTTTTCAACTGTTTTCAAACAACACATTTTCAAACTGGAGGAAATATTGCAATTGTTTGGGACTATTTTTAGCGACAGATTAATGTGTAGCAGGTGCACTGTTCCCCGCCCCTCTCAGTGCAGAGCTGTGATATATTTTGTCCCGCTGATTGCTGGGCGGGGCCACGCACCTTTTATATATCGGTTGTGGCGCATCCGCCGCTCTCTCTCTCTCTCCTTCCGGGGCTATCTGTCCACGGCGTGGCGTGGCGTGGCGCAGCTGGCTGGCGCAGGTGCGGAGGAACCACTGTGGCGTGGCTGTGTGTGGAACTGTGTTTTTAGTAAGTTTTGTTTAATAAAGATGGTTGCTCTATGAACACTGTTTCCTGCCCCCCATGGTGATTCGAACCTGTGCAGCCTTAATGTATTCTATTTAGCTAATTGTGAGTATTTCCTGGGGTGAAACTCCCCAGGTGGCGTTGTCGGACAACCACAAAATTCCTACATTGGCAACCGCCGCTTTGCCACAAACTTGGCGTTGTTGGCAGGATCACCTTATTTAAAGGGGCAGGAACGTGTTCTGTGTCCACCATTGTGATTTACATTCTCTTTTTCTTTTTGGATTTTAGTGTTACCTTTATTGTTGTAGAGCCAAAACAGCAGTGTCAATATGGAGGAGGAGTTGCAGGAGCTAAAGGAGTTGGTTGTGCAGCTGAGGGCGGACAATGAGCGGCTTCGCCGGGAGTGTGCTGCTGCCCCGGGGGGCTCCGGTGGGGCGTCTTCGGTCTCCCCTGGTCCATCTGGTCCTGCTCCATCTGCATTCACTGCAGGCCCTGTCACAGAGCGGTTGGTAGTGATCCCCCGAGACCGCAGGTGTCCCATGGTTAATGGCAGGACAGGTATGGCTATCGCTGAGTGGGTGGAAGAGGTTCAGGCATGTGTGCGTGCTCGCCATCTTCCTGCTGCAGAGCAAGCACTGTTTATCTTCGACCATTTGGAAGGAGAGGCTAGGGAGGAGATTAAGTTTCGCCCCGGTGACGTACGGAGAGATCCAGTCCGAATTCTTGCCATCTTAAAGGAGCTGTATGGGTGTAGTCAGTCATACGTCACCCTACAGCAGGCATTCTTTTCTCGGCACCAACAGGAAGGGGAGACGTTACAAGAGTTCTCCTTGGCTCTAATGGCTTTAATGGCAACGGTTGAGCAGCATGCACCCCATGGGATGCCCAATGCCGAGGTTCTGCTCAGGGATCAATTCGTAAAGCATGTCCTCGACAGCTCTCTTCATCGGGAGCTTAAACAGTTAGTTCGTCGCCAGCCCAACATTACCATGTTGGAGCTGCGTAGTGAGGCAATTAGATGGGAGAGGGAAGGTCTTCCAGGTGGCATCAGGGGTCGTAGCTCTTCACTCCCTACGGCTTATGGCCTCCAATATGGAGTGCAAGGCCGTCTCCATCCAGCCCCTCCGGTGGCTTCTCAGGAGCCCAGGTTGGGCGCGGTAATGGACCTCTTAAAGCATCAGCTCAGACGGTGGCATCCTTGCAGGCCCCTCCTCCACCGGGCCCAGTGTTTCGTTCTGGCCCTGTCATTTGCAGGAGGTGCCAACAGCCAGACCATTTCGCCCGTGAGTGTGACGGGGAGCGGGCACCACCCCGTCAGCATGCTAACCCTGTTTCGAGCTCCCGCCCCCATGCCCCTGTGCCCTCCCATGCTTCCCAGCAGTCGGGAAACTGAAGCCCGCTGAGCTGCCGAGCCACAGCTCAGTTGGGGAGTCAAGAGGCTCACAGCCAGTCACAGTTGTTGAATTGATTGCTCCTTGCCCAAACATTAGCGTTTCCATTGGAGGAGTCAGTGTTGAGTGTTTGGTGGATACTGGTTCCATGGTATCCACCATCACTGAGAGTTTCTTTTTGGCCCAGTTTGCACCTTGGGGCCATGATCGACTTCGTTCATGCCAGTGGTTACACCTACGTGCGGCTAATGGCCTGGCTATCCCGTATGTTGGTTATCTGGAGCTTGATGTAGAACTGTGTGGCAAGGTGATGCCCGGTTGCGGGATCCTTGTTGTGAAAGACCCCCCTGGAGCTTCACCTTCCGTCCCTGGGATTCTGGGGATGAATGTACTCCGTCGATGCTATCATGAGCTTTTTGGTGTGTTCGGGTCTACACTGTTCGATTCACCCTCCGTGTCAAAGGCAACTGGTCCCATCGTGGCTGCCCTTCAGAAGTGCCACCAGTCTTCAGTCCAGGTCGTCCCGAGCCTCACTGGCACTGTGCGGGTCCGAGGCAAACGGGTGGTGCGGATACCCGGCGGGGTGATTGCGGTAGCTGGTTGCGGCAACCTGCCCAGAGCAGTTTTCCAGTCAGAGCACTCTGTTTGAGCCCCTTGAGTCTGGGTTGCCGGCGGGGCTGTTGGCTTCGCCGTGCCTGTTGAAGGTTGCTCGGGGGACAGTGTATGTCCCAGTTGTTAACGTGGGCACCACAGAAGTCCTTCTTTATCCCCGGACTAGTCTTGGTGCTGTGTGTTCCGGCCAGGTTGTCAGCTTGCCTGCAGGAGTGACCGAAGTGGGGCCAACTGTGGCGACTGTGTCGTCCCAGACAGCCACCCCTGCAGCACCTGATAGTATAGGGTCACTTGATCTCTCTGCCTTAGCTGAGCCAGAGCAGGCTAGTGTGAGGTCCTTGCTGCAAAAGTACAGGCTTGTCTTTGCAGCTCATGATGGGGATTTGGGGTGCACCAACCTCATTTCACATGAGATGCCCCTGCTTGATGACGTTCCTGTTCGTCAACGCTTCCGACGCATCCCGCCCTCAGAGTATGAGGCAGTGAAGGCGCATATCAACCAGCTGCTTGAGTCTCAAGTCATTAGTGAGAGCAGTAGTGCGTATGCGTCCCCCATTGTTTTGGTGAGGAAGAAGGATGGGGGCTTGCGCTTGTGCGTAGACTACCGCCTCCTCAACAGCAAAACCAGAAAGGATGCTTTCCCGCTGCCTCGCATCGAGGAAAGCTTGGATTCCCTTTCCGGGGCCCGCTGGTTTTCCACCATTGACCTTGCCAGTGGGTACAATCAGGTACCAATGGCTGAACAGGACCGTCCCAAAACTGCCTTTTGCACTCCCTTTGGTCTTTTTGAGTTCAACAGAATGCCCTTTGGCCTCTGTAACGCCCCAAGCACCTTCCAGCGGCTGATGCAGAGGATGTTTGGCGACCAGCAGGGTCAGTCCCTGCTGCTCTACCTTGATGACATCATCGTCTTTTCATCCTCTGTTGAGCAACATCTGCAGCGGCTGGAAATGGTGCTTGGTCGGCTCCATAGGGAAGGCTTGAAAGCCAAAGTGGAAAAGTGTGCCTTTTTCCAGCAGCAGGTGGCATATTTGGGACATGTCATTTCCAGCCAAGGTGTCTCCACCGATCCCAAAAAGGTTGAGGCTGTGGCCAACTGGCAACGCCCAGGTCACATCTCAGAGCTGCGCTCATTTTTGGGCTTCGCCAGCTATTATCAGCGTTTTGTTGAGGGCTTTGCCAAGCTGGCCAAACCCTTGCATCAGTTGGTGGCGGAGCTAGCAGGCACTAAGTCCAGAAAGGTGTCTGGTCAAGCCTTGGGGACAGCATGGACACCTCAGTGCGAGGAGAGCTTTAGGGCTCTGAAGTCCAAGCTGATCTCAGCCCCAGTGTTGGCTTATGCCGACTTTTCACTGCCTTTTATCCTGGAGATCGATGCCAGCCACAGTGGGCTTGGCGCTGTGCTCTCTCAGCAGACGGACAGCGGCGTGAGGCCAGTGGCCTACGCCAGCAGGGGTCTCCGGCCCACTGAGCGCAACATGTCCAACTACAGCTCGATGAAGCTGGAGTTCCTTGCACTCAAGTGGGCCGTGACAGAGAAGTTCCGGGAGTATTTGTTGGGGTGTTGTGTTCACAGACAGACAATAACCCGTTGAGCCATCTCCAGTCAGCTAAACTTGGAGCTGCTGAGCAACGGTGGGCGGCTGAGCTTGCTGCTTTTGATCTTGAGCTCAAATACCGTTCAGGCCGCAGCAACCGGAACGCAGATGCGTTGTCACGACAGTACTTGCCTGGTCCCCCCTTGTCCGTCCCACCTTTGGCTGGCACATTGGTTCCCAGTGACATCCAGAGTTCCCAGTGTGGTCCTGTGGTGTTGGGCCAACAATCTCTGGTCTCTGTTCTCCCATCTCACTTTGCACCTGATCTCCGGTCAATGCAGGAAAATGATCCCTTGTGGAGCGAGGTCTTGGTTTTCTGGCGCCACAACTCTCTTCCCACTGCCAGTGAGAGACAGCGGCTTTCTAAACCTGCTGTAGCACTCCTCCGTCAATGGGACCGCCTGTTGGAGGAAGACGGAGTGCTCTTCCATCAAGTCTTCCGTTCGGACGGGGGAGAAGAGTTTCTCCAACTTGTGCTACCTGTGGCGCTCAAGCAGGAGACACTGCAGCAGCTCCATCAGGAGCATGGTCACCAGGGCATCGAGAGGACCACTGAGTTGGTCCGGCAACGTTGCTACTGGCCGGGAATCTCAGCAGACATTAAGGACTGGGTCCAAAAGTGTGGCCGTTGCCAAGTGGCTAAGGACTCAGGGCAGGTTCCCCACAGTTATATGGGCCACCTGCTTGCTTCCCGGCCAAATGAGATCTTGGCCCTTGACTTTACGCTGTTGGAGCCCTCTCGCAATGGGCTCGAAAATGTCTTGGTTTTAACAGATGTGTTCAGTAAGTTTACGATGGCTGTCCCCGAGGACCAACGGGCCTCAACTGTGGCCCAGGTTCTGGTGCAGGAGTGGTTTTATAAATTCGGTGTACCAGGCCGCTTACACTCTGACCAAGGCAGGAGTTTTGAGAGCTCATTGCTCCATCAGCTCTGCTCGTTGTACGGTGTGTCAAAGTCTCGCACTACTCCTTACCATCCAGCAGGTAATGGTCAATGTGAGCGGTTCAATCGAACCCTCCATAACCTCCTGCGTACTCTGCCGGTCTCCCGGAAACGGGACTGGGCTTCTTGTCTACCTCAGGCGCTCTTTTGTTACAACACAACGCCACATCAAAGCACTGGCGAGTCACCTTTTTATTTGATGTTTGGGCAGGAGCCTCGCCTGCCGGTTGATTTCCTCTTGGGTCGTGTTCACGACCCAGTACCTGGTGAGGTACACGACTGGGTTGCAGAACATCAGGTTCGGCTTAAGGGGGCATTTGAGGGTGCTCGTGAGCGGTTGTTGGCTGCAGCTGGCCGACGTAAGGAGAGACATGACCAGCATGTCCGAGAGGCGCCTCTGCCTGTAGGTCAGTTGGTGTATTTGAGGGACCATGGTGCCAGAGGTTGACACAAGATCCAGGACCTCTGGAGTTCCGTGGTCCACCAAGTTGTGAGGGCCCCTGTTGGGGAGGGGGTAGTTTACACGGTGGCCCCTGCGGATGATCTGGAGAGAACTCGGAACGTGCACCGAGATATGCTGAAGGCTGTTGTCCAGCCTGAAGCTGTGGTTCCTCTGCCTCCAGGATCATGTAGACCATCTTCGCCTCCCTTGGTAACCTCTGATGACGACTCCTCAGGCAGTGACGTTTGGCTGTGGGTGTCTGACACTCCTGTACTGCCACCTGTGGTGCCTCAGCCTGCGGGGATCTCTGATGTTGCATTGGCCCCGGCTGCGTCCAGCTCAGCAGTGCCTGTTGGCCATGGGGTTGCATTACAGCCAACTCCCTCGCTGGCTCCCCCTTCAGCCTCAGCGGACCAGCCAAGCACTGGTCGACAGCCTCTGCGCCGAACTCCTCGTGTTACGGCTGGGTCTCATTCGAACGTCCATCGTCTCCCTCGGCCAGCTGGTTCCCAGGGCCATGAGGCCAACGGAGCCCCTGGCCCAGTTTCTAATTCTCAGACCGTTGTCTTTAGACCATGGTGCTAGTGGCTGGCTCACGTTTCATCGTCGGGCCGATGATGCAAAAGGAGGGGATAGATGTAGCAGGTGCAGGTGAGGTCCACCGCTGCGGCTTGCTGACGGCGCTGCTGTTTTGGCTCTGCTTGGACTCTTTTGGTCCGGTTCGGCTCGACTGGCTCTGCTTGGACTCTTTTGGTTCGGTTGGGCTGGCTCTGCTGGGGCTCTATTTATTTAGCTTTGGGTCTCCCTGCCTCTCGCTGTCTTGGCCCCCTCTTTTGATCTGGCCTTGACAGCCTGTTTTATTGTTGGTGGTATTTTAATATTTTCCAGTCACACTGTCTACGGCTGCCTCTGCCTCTGCGGCTATTGTAGCGTTCTTTACTTCATTCATTATTTTGGCCTTTATTCCTTTGGTTATTGACGATTGAGTAATATAATTGTTTATTTCCTTTGAATATTGATTTAATTTCATTTGACTTATGTTGGTTGTTTTTGTTTGCTTATTCATATTGTTGCTTTGTTTATAGTTGAAAAGTTAATTCATTTTGTTATTTTCTATATTGCTTGTTGTGTTTGTTGTGTTGTGTGTGCTGCAATACAGTAACGGGTGACCATTTTATTCTCCCCTCTTTCCCTGTGGACAGGTGCTGGGGCTCTAGGCGGCGACCCAATCCCTGGTGGCGGTTCTTCAGGTTTCAGTTTGTGTGTGTGCAGTGTCACGGGTGCTATTTAGTTTCTCCCCCCTTTATTGGGTCGGGCCGCCGAGGTAACCAGCACCGTCCATGCCCCTCCCCTTGGTCCCCTATGCATGATCTGGCGTGACAGTGTGTGGAACTGTGTTTTTAGTAAGTTTTGTTTAATAAAGATGGTTGCTCTATGAACACTGTTTCCTGCCCCCCATGGTGATTCGAACCTGTGCAGCCTTAATGTATTCTATTTAGCTAATTGTGAGTATTTCCTGGGGTGAAACTCCCCAGGTGGCGTTGTCGGACAACCACAAAATTCCTACATTGGCAACCGCCGCTTTGCCACAAATGCACATATGCTGCTTCAGTGAATGTTTTGCAGCCGAAGGATAGTGTTTGAGGGATTGAGTTGAACAAAACAACAGTGTGTGTGTTTGTACTAATGTGTAAGTACGCAGTAAAACAACAAGTCTCCAATGGACAATTTACACAAATCAAGGTCTAGTATGAACAAGTTTGCTGAGAGCAAATTACCAGGCTAAAAAAGCTGAGGGAGAGTCTGAAGTGGAGACCGGGGTTGGTGACAGGCTGGCAAACAAGGTCCCAGGTTAACAGGACAACATCATACATTGGTCATGGTGAACAGGCAAACAAAAAAAGAGGTATGTGATATCTGGCAGAATAAAAAGGCAGGACTGGTAAAGCAGTGAAGTGCAGGTCGATCTGGCAAGGAATGAATACAATTGGCTGCTATATATACTGTAGCATCTGGTGATAGTTTGAAGAATGGGGTTACTACAGGGCAGATGGTAATGACAGTCTGTGGAATGAGAGCCGTTACATTTTCAATCACATGGCCACATTGACTCCTGGCAGCCATGCCATCATATGTCTGGTTATACTCTGAATGGCCTTCAGCTAATATTGTCCCAACCTGGTCACCCATTCCTAGTGCAACATACATGATATCTATGAGCAGAAATGATAAGCAGGAGCGTATGGGCATCAATTTGCTGACTTAACCTTGAGGAAATATTCTGGTCCAGTGAAAAAAGCTCTTCCGGGAAAATCATGACCAGATGCTACAGCTTTTATCAATTTGTTTAGACTTTCCCCCGGTGTTTCCTTTCTGTAACACCGCCTTTCTTTTTTTTTTTTGCCAGGACCTTTTGATATAGGAGAATGACAGGGTGGAGTCTGGTGAATTTCCTGTTGAAGTTTATGGCAGCCATCATTCATCCCATGTATAAATAAAGGGCATTGGAAACACCTGCTTTGTGACAGCTTTATGTCTTCCGACATCCTCTGAGAGAGATAGTAACAACACTTTGGAAACACTTCATTTGTATCTCTCAAATTATGCACTGTCATTGTATCCTCTCCTCAGCAAGGATACCTCTGGGAGAAGTGTGATTACAGCAGTTTCAGTTATTTTTGTTGTTGTTTGTCAGAGGGACACATCCTTTCTCTATGACCAGAATATAGGAACAAAATGAGTTATGATGCTTAAATCTAGTAAAATCCATGTATAAAATAAAATTCTTCTTTTCTCTCATTGAAAAAAGTCCTAAACCACTAAAAAGAAAAAGAGAAATTAAACCTGTTATAAAATGTTAAAAAAAAATTTCATGCCATACAAGCTGTGGGCTGCACGGTGACTCAGTGGTTAGCACCGTCGCCTCACAGCAAGAAGATTGCCGGTTCGTGTCCTGGTCAGGGCGCCTGGGATCTTTCTGTATGGAGTTTGCATGTTCTCTGGTACTCTGGCTTCCTCCCACAGTCTAAAAACATGCTGAGGTTAATTGATTATCCTAAATTGTCATTGGTGTGTATGTGAGTGTGCGTGGTAGTTTGTCTGCATGTGCCCTGCGACAGACTGGCGACCTGTCCACGGTGCCCCCTGCCTTCGCCCAAGTCGGCTGGGATCGGCTCCAGCCCCGCCCCCGCGACCCTGCAGAGGATCAAGAGGTAGATAATGGATGGAAATAGGCTGTTTATGTGGTGGTGTTTACTTGGCAGGACTGGAACCCTCAATAGGCATTTGGTATTTCACACACAAGTAATGTAAAGACTGAGAAATATATTTACGTGAATGGAAGTGGTAGTTTAAACATTTTAGTTTTACTGTGTCAAAAACATTACATCTTGAATATTCACAACTATTGGGTCTTACTGTTCATCAGAACATGTTCATGTGAACTAAGTGACACAATGGTACACGTTGACACAAAAGGCATTCAGTTGGATTGGTGACGGTGACGTTACATTAAGGTATGGTTAGGTAGGTAGGTAGGTAGGTAGATACTTTATTCATCCCCTTGAGGAAATTCACATGTTCCAGCATACTTCGTTTGTAAAAAAGTACAATTTAAGTTAAAAATACAAAAAAGTGGGATTAAAAGAACACGGAGATTTCCAAAACACAGTGAACAGACTTTTGAGGTGCAATAGATACTTAAATATACAGCAGGATTTAAATAACAGCAGGATTGAAATAACAGTATAAGGTGCGTGAGCTGTCATCTGTCTTGTGCAGTGTAAGGTGCATAGTGTTCATGTGAAGCGCAATGTCCATGTCAGTGTTTGTGTTTGTTCTGTGTGAAGTTGTTGTAAAGTCGCATGGCATGGGGGAGGAAGGATTTCCTCAGCCTGTCGGTGGAGCAGGACAGCGACAGCAGCCTGTCGCTGAAGCTGCTCCTCTGCCTGTTGATGGTGCTGTGCAGTGGGTGCAGTGGATTGTCCATGATTGACAGGAGCCTGTTCAGCGCCCGTCGTTCTGCCACTGTTGTTAAACTGTCCAGTTCTGTGCCCACCACAGTGCCTGCCTTCCTCACCAGTTTATCCAGACGTGAGGCGTCTCTCTTCTTGATGCTGCCTCCCCAGCACACCACCGCAGAGAAGAGAGCACTCGCCACCACAGTCTGGTAAAACATCTCCAGCATTTTTTTACAGATGTTGAAGGATGCCAGCCTTCTGAGGAAGTACAGTCGACTCTGTCCTCTCCTGCACAGAGCCTCTGTGTTGGCAGACCAGTCCAGTTTGTTGTCCAGCTGCACCCCGAGGTATTTGTGTGTCTGTACAATCTCCACCCTGTCACCTTTGATGGTTATTGGCTCCGGGAGGGACCTGGTCCTCCTGAAGTCCACCACCATCTCCCTGGTCTTGGTGGAGTTGAGGTGTAGGTGGTTGGAGTCGCACCACGTGACGAAGTCCTGAATCAGATGTCTGTACTCCTCCTCCTGTCCACTCCTGATACAGCCCACAATAGCAGTATCGTCCGCGAACTTCTGTACATGGCAGGACTCCGAGTTGTACTGGAAGTCCGACGTGTACAGGGTGAACAGGACCGGAGAGAGCACAGTCCCCTGCGGTGCTCCAGTGCTGCTGACCACGGTGTCAGACCTGCAGTCCCCCAGTCTCACATACTGAGGTCTGTTTGTCAGGTAGTCCGTGATCCACGCCACCAGGTGTGAACCTACTCCCATTATTTGCAGTTTGTCTCTGAGGAGCTGGGGCTGGATGGTGTTGAAGGCGCTGGAGAAATCCAGGAAAGTTATTCTCACAGCGCCACTGCCCCTGTCCAGGTGAGAGAGGGATCGATGTGTCAGGTAGAGGATAGCATCCTCTACTCCCACCTTCTCCTGATAAGCAAACTGCAGCGGGTCGACGGCGTGGCGGACCTGTGGCCTGAGGTGGTGCAGCAGCACCCGCTCCATGGTCTTCATCACGTGTGACGTCAGGGCGACCGGCCTGAAGTCGTTCAGCTCTCCAGGATGTGGTTTCTTTGGGACCGGGATGATGCAGGATGTTTTCCACTGCTGGGGGACCCTCCTCTGCTCAAGGCTCAGGTTGAAGATGCGCTGTAGAGGGTCCCCCAGCTCCAGCGCGCAGGCCTTTAGCAGTCGTGGGGATACTCCATCTGGACCTGCTGCTTTGCTGGGGCGGAGCCTCCTTAGCTCTCCACACACCTGGGCTGCCGTGATCGTGGGGGAGGGGTTGTTTTCATCTGTGCTGGTGTTGTCTCGTGGGGGTAGGAGAGAGAGAGCAGGAGGGGGGTTGGGGGGTGCAGCGTTCAGAGGTGAGAAAGAGTTGGGGTGGTCAAACCTGTTGAAGTAGTTGTTCATCTGGTTTGCCCTCCCCACATCCCCACTGATGGTGGCCCCCCTCTTTGAGCTGCAGCCGGTGATGATTTTCATCCCATCCCACACCTCTTTCATGCTGTTGTTTTGCAGCTTCTGCTCCAGCTTTCTCCTGTACTGTTCTTTCGCCCCCCTGAGCTGGACTCTGAGTTCCTTCTGCACGCGTTTAAGCTCCTGCTGATCACCGTCTTTGAAGGCCCTCTTCTTCTGGTTCAGAAGGTCCTTGATGTCGCTTGTGATCCAGGGCTTGTTGTTCGCATAGCAGCGTACAGTTCTTACAGGAACAACCACGTCCATACAGAAGTTGATGTAGTCAGTTGTGTTGTCAACAACCTCCTCGACAGTGTTGTGTGGCCCCTGCAGTACATCCCAGTCAGTGGTCTCAAAGCAGTCCCTCAGAGCCTGCTCTGCCTCAGGAGACCACTTCCTGAATGAGCGTGTTGTTGTGGGTAGCCTCCTCACTCTTGGTTTGTAGTGAGGCTGAAGTAGAATGAGGTTGTGATCTGCTTTCCCCAGTGCAGGCAGCGGTGTGGCGGTGTATGCATCCTTGACGTTTGCATACAGCAGGTCAATAGTCCTATTTCCCCTGGTTTTACAGTCCACATACTGGGTGAAAGCAGGTAGTGTTGTGTCCAGAGTAACATGATTGAAGTCCCCAGAGATTAACACAAGAGCCTCAGGGTGCTGTGTTTGTAACTTAGCAACGGCGGAGTGGATGACGTCACACGCTACTTCCTCGTCGGCTCGCGGCGGGATGTAAACAATGACAACAATGGCGTGTCCAAACTCTCTGGGCAGGTAATAGGGACGCAAACTTACTGCCAAGAGTTCAATGTCCCTGCAGCATATGGAGGTCTTAATGTTTACATGTCCCTGGTTACACCACCTTGTGTTCACGTACATTGCAAGTCCTCCTCCTTTCCGCTTCCCACAGGCTTTTGTGTCTCTGTCCGCCCTGACTGTGCTGAAGCCGGGTAGCTCCACGTTAGCATCTGGGACGCTCGGCGTGAGCCACGATTCAGAGAAGCACAACAAACTGCACTCCCTGTAGGTCTTAACATTCTTCACCAGCGCAGCCAGCTCGTCGATCTTGTTCGGTAGAGAGTTTACGTTCCCCATGATCACAGACGGGACGGCCGGTTTAAATCGCCACTTCTTTGCTAGCAGCTTAGCCTTTAGCTTAGCGCCGGCTCTGCAGCCACGATACCGCCTCCTCACCTCGTCAGGTAAATGGGGAACCACACCGGCCCGGGACTCTTTCTTCAGGGCGAAGAGCTGATTCCTTGAATAAACAAGTCTGTCCATGTGGAAATCCATATCCATGGGATAGGAAGTAGTCGTATAATTTATATCCATAGGATAAAAGTAGTTGGTTGAAACCAAAACACGCAATAATCGCTAAAAAACTAAGCACTAAACACGGAGCTGCTGGAAGAGGCTACCACTCTCGGCGGCGCCAAATGCTGTGTTGAATGTGTATGTCCTATGCACTATGCCCTATACTCCAGGATTCTCTATAATTGCATTCAGCTCACTCTGTGAGACACCTTCCCATTGTGACAGGATGGGAAGGTGACAACTTCAGGAGTGACTTGGCCCTTTCAGAGTAGTTACTAGGGGATGGATGTTAGATACAAGTTAGAACATAAGGTTCTTTAGTGTGCAATATCAGTCCAACAGGAGATTTTATGTCGTTTCAGTTGGCCTTGTCTTCTTGGTGACTGGTATCCATTGTAAGATTTCACGATTGAACACTGGAGAGGCTGCAGAGTGACACAGTATGACCTGCTTTGTCATAGGTGTACAGGGCTAGTTGATGTTAGGCTCAAACCATCTGAAAATTGAACTTTCTGTCCTCTTTGTTCCTTCCTGATTGTACTCTTGTTTACTCCATGGACAATAAATAGGATGAGACGTCCAATTAATTTAAAGGCACATAGTACAAAATAACATTTCTTTCTTTTTTGTAATCAATTACTTTTACCACAATTTCTGTTTTACAAAACATATTACGGATGTAGTGTCTGTTGGACATCTAATAAGATGAAGAAAAACACTGCAAGTTCTGTACACACAGCCTTTCAGACTGCTCTGGGCTATTTTTAATAAACACACACCAGTTTTACCTGGTTTTTCTCATCCCATGCCTCTTAGTTTGTGAGATCTCGTGCCCTCAAATAATATCCAACAACTGATTAATTCTGGTGTTTCCTTAAATAAATTCTTTAAACTGACAGCTTTCTCTGATGCAGCTAATATTCTGTCTTGGAGCATTACTGCATGTCTTGAGTTATTTGTGTTTATTCCCCAGTGTTTTTGGCTCAGGGTTTATCCTACAGTGTTAGTGTTTTGGGTTTTTTCTATGGTTCAGGCTTTGCTTCAGTGGCTGGCTAAACGTCACACTTAGAGTCTCATTGACTACCTTACATTCACTTTTCACCGTCTATTACCTCACCCACAAATGTAACAGCTCTCACAGCATGTTCATAACCAAATTTCAACAGCTGCTCAAACCAAGGTGTCTGTGTTGGTTTGCTCATTGTTTGGCTCACTCCCAGAATCCTCTGACACCTGTAAGTAACCTAAGCTTCTCAGATGTAGGTGTATTTGTTGGTACTGTGTGTTCACTCAACGGATGACATTTGTTTTTCCTGTACTGTCCTCCTTAACCCTTCTTTTGCATTTTGGGTCAAATCTGACCGAGTGACTTCGTTGTAATCAGAAATATTGTGTTTTTCATCCAATTGCCTCAAGACAAGGATTAAAAATAGTTAACATGTATTCCATGTTTTGAAATGTTTAAAATGGTTCAAGGTTATTTATTTTGGAATGTTTACTTTGTTCTTTTATGAAAAAACTAAGGTTAAAATGTAAAATCTATTATTCAGTAATCGACGCAGTAGCCGAGACCTGATCTAACAATCTGTGATCGATTGCTCCTCCTTCATACCTGGGGATCATGCGATGTTTTCTCATTACTCTCAGGCTGTTGGGGAAACATCCCCATCACCTTTGTGATCATTTCTCCCCTTTTTCAGGTATGTTGTGATGAATAATATGTTTGTAGTTACATGTTACAATGTGTAAGAGCACTAACATAGTGGTTTTCATTTAATGTTCTGAAAATTGAATTGTGTTTTGTTTAAAACAGAAAGATGTCTGCGGCGAGTTTCTGCTCGTTAAGTCAGCTAGGTTGGCCATGCTGCGAGCAGCCGCCATTTTGTATTGAGTATAATTATTGTGTGTTAAGAGTGAATTTATATTCTGTTTTAGTTCACATAGTTAACTTGTATATAAAGTATTTAATGTATGTTATGAGAGTTATAGAAGAGTTTAAGTTACATATAGGAATATGAAACAGGGTATGTTGTTCCAGATAAATGCTGAGTATTTTTGGTTACTGTTTGAGCATGTATATGGTATTAATTTGCTTTGTATGTATTTGTTAATTGTTATTTTGGTTTACTGAAAAAATTACTCTCAGGCTGTCGCTGAGGAAACATCCTCATCACGGGGACGGCTATAGCTCAAGAGGTAGAGACGTACATTGGTATGTCAATGTACGTTGCTTTGGATAAAAGCGTCTGCTAAATAAAATTGTAGAATTGTAGACCTTTGTTTGTTTGATCATTTCTCTCCTTTTTCAGGGGTGTAACATATTAAAGCACTTGAGTCTCATCAGCAGCCTCTTGGCATGTTATTGGGATGTTGTCAAGGTCTTTAGTGTTCATTAAGGTTACCAGGGGCTTGTGGTCAGTGATTAATTTAAAACTGTCCAGTCCAAACAAATGTTTCTCAAAGTGTCCACATGCCCAAACACTAGTCTTGGGAACTGAACCACATGTATGTGGAGAACAATAGACTTTCTTTCACAATTCAGCAGAGTCAAAGAAAAAGAGTGCCAGGCCCCACTATTTGTTAATTCACACCGAGGTGTGACTTAAAGGCCCAAAAACTCAAATATTGATCAGTCATTGGCTGAGACCAGCATGAGCTCTGGTGACATCACCTGGCAACCCCATGATGTCACCGATTGCTTATCTACCATGGCACAATGCCACATCCTTCAGATTCAGATATTTATTAGTGTCCCCGTAGGGCAATTTGTGTTGCAGTAAGTACAGACATGTAACATAAAAACATATAGAAGACATACGATAAAAAATCTAAAAGGGAAGGATAATACAGTGTGCTAACAAACAACATCGGTAAAAATGACTCATGTAGCCCAACCAAGTTGGGGAAAGTGCAACCAGTGCATGAGGTTTTGTGAATTTCCCCACTGTGGGACGAATAAAGGCTTATCTTATCTTAGGCTTATCTTACAGTGCAAATAACAATCAGTCGATAGGAAAACCTGCCTCTAAGAAGCATTCCCCGATGACAAAGTCACAAGTTACAAGAGAGCTTCAGCTCCACACGCATTGAATCACAGCAGGACGTGCTGCAACCAGACACCCCCTGTACCCTGCAGAAGTGGAATAATTTCCAAGAAGGAGACAGAGTCGCTGAGTCCCACTTCTTCAACTGGTCAACCTGCTGGTCCATGTGCCCTGAAGAGCACCGCACCATTCAGTGCACTGTAGGATGCTATAGCTGCCCTCCCCCTGTTGCCATGGGATACATGCTTGTTGCACAGAGCAACCAAGTAAGAGAACTATTATCTGGCTGGATACAGTTAGTGTGGTTATTTTCTTTTAAAGAAGTTGTGCTTGTGTGTACTTCAAGGACCACTGTGTCCTTGTTCAGTTTGTCTAAACACTATTGCTGATCAACTCACGAGGAGCCTATTTACATGTATGTGTAAACTTTGTTTTGTGCCCCCATCTGTGGGCCACAATAAATTGGTTCTGCCTGGAACAAAGACCAGCAGATGGTGGACTGACCTAGCTCACCCACTGGAGAGACAGAAAACCACCTTTGTGGCACCCCACACAAGTAGACATCCGGCTACTTTGAGTGCCTGTACCCGTGCCGACAACTGAGTCACAGTGTGCCCAGTGCTGAGTGTCACCTTGCATGTCTTAAAGAAGCATGTGGAGCGGACATCGGTGCGACCATTATTCCAAAGATGCAGCGTCGCTCAACCCCCTTTTCACACCTGATGTGACATAGACATGTCCGCCAGTTAGGATTTCCCTTCAGTGCAATCTCTTGGAGATCTGCTATTTCCCCTCCCCTCTCCCTTCCACACACACACACACACATACACACGCATGCACGTGTATCTGGTTTATTTGCAGTGTTGGGCAATTACGCAGTATGGATTGACCTGATTTGCTGATTTGACCTGTGTTGTTAGTCTCACTTTTGCAACTCCTTTTAATAAACATGGTTAACACAGAAGCAGACCTTTGTAGGTTTTTTGTGTCACCAGAAAGGTGACAAAGAAATTTGCTGACTGTGTTGGTCAGTGCTCAGAATCATGCCTTCCAAGTAGACCAAGTAGAGCTTGGTTAACTGCCCTTGGTTTCCAGGATGGTGCCTTAAATTATTAATTATATAAATAATTAATCAATTTATTAATAACTACTAGTAATTCATAAATCAATTAGCAATCAATCAAGTTTGTTCCTACTTATTCCCAACACTGGCCAGGCATTCCATTCCTATTTGAGCACACCTGGTCTCTTTGTCCTTCAGTCCCTGAAGCAGTAAGCCACAGGTTTCTTCATGGGTGAGAGCTGTGGCGTGAGTTCCACTGTTGTGGGTAGCACATACAATTCAATTCAATTCAATTCAATTTTATTTGTATAGCGCCAAATCACAACAACAGTTATCTCAAGGCACTTTACATGTTGAGCAGGTTGAGAAACCCGACAACATATAGAGACCCAACAGTTCCCATCATGAGCAAGCATTTGATGTGACAGTGGCGAGGAAAAACTTCCTTTTAACAGGCGGAAACCTCGGACAGAACCAGGCTCAGTGATGGGCAGCCATCTGCCACGACTGGTTGGGTTGAGACAGAGAGAGAGAGAGAGAGA
>JBBMOC010000083.1:1056864-1091958 GCA_037975185.1 Centropyge bicolor
TGATGCGACAGTGGCGAGGAAAAACTTCCTTTTAACAGGCAGAAACCTCAAACAGAACACCAGGCTCAGTGATGGGCAGCCATCTGCCGTGACTGGTTGGGTTGAGTCAGAGAGAGAGAGAGAGAGAGAGAGAGAGAGAGATGGACAGGGGGGGGGTATGACAAGCAGCAATATAATCCACAGGTGTGTACATATTGAACAGCGGTATTGAACGGGGACACATTGTCAGTCAGAGGCTTGTACACATGGGTCCGGGCTCTGGGGATCCAGTAACACAAGAACCTGCGGAAAGCGACAGGAGAGAAGAGCACAAAACTAGGAGAGAGGGAAGAAGTTGGATTAGTACGATGCATTGATGGGTTATGAATGGATGCAGGTGGAGGAGAGAGAGAGAGGAGAGTGAACCTCAGTAAATCGTGGGAAGTCCCCCAGCAGTCTAAGCCTATAGCAGCATAACTAAGGGATGGCTCAGGGCTCACCTGGACCAACCCTAACTATAAGCTTTGTCAAAGAGGAAGGTTTTAAGCCTACTCTTAAATGTGCAAAGGGTGTCTGCCTCCCGAACCCAGACTGGGATCTGATTCCACAAGAGAGGAGCTTGATAACTGAAGGCTCTGGCTCCAAATCTGTTTTTGGAGATTCTGGGAACCAATAGAACTCCTGCATTCTGGGAGCGTAGTGCTCTGTTGGGAAAATAGGGTACAATGAGCTCTTGAAGATATGATGGTGCTTGACCATTAAGAGCTTTATAGGTTAGCAAAAGGATTTTAAATTCAATTCTTGATTTGACAGGGAGCCAGTGCAAAGAACCCAATTGTTGGCTATTTATTCATTAATTAAAACACGTCATATGTTTTTTAAGGTACCCCAGAGGTGTCAGGTTGCAGAATATTTTATTAAGACGAGGGCACGCCTTCTATAGTGTGGGTGCGCGTTAATAAAGCGCTCCCTCCACACTATGTTATAGTGAGGGACCGGGATAAATCAAGCGTTCCCTCGCTATATCATAGTGAGATGCCTCTGGGGCTCTGTATACCTCCAGGGCTCCGTTTTCTAACTAGTACATCAATGCGATTTTAATAGACACTCTCACACTCAGAGTTTTGAAGTGATAAGATAAGCTGCTTCACTGGCAGATAAGCTGCTTCACTGACAGATTTTTTGCCATTCAAAATGCTCATGTACATGCATGCACGCATGCGTGAAACAAGCTGTCAGCTTTCCAGCTTTTCGCAAACAAAACAGGATAAATAAGGCAGGAATTTCAGACCAAAACAGTAGAACTAAGGTATTGCATATAGAACACACTGACAGATGAATATTTTCAATTATTTTATTGAAGGGCTTGGGCATGCACTGCATTTATAGCTTATTATGACCGCTCGCCCCTGCCATGAAGAAACATTTCTGTAGCCCTGACACTGAACTGCTAGCTGTGGAATTTCGCCCATACTACTTGCAGAGGGGGTTTACGTCCACTATTCTTGTTGTTGTTGACATGCCTCGTCAGCTGATGTGGAGGTGGCACTCACTCCACTGTCGCAATGCTATAAACTCTGCAGCCTCATACCTTTTTAGTGACTACTGGGTATGTTAACCACATTTCTCTGAATAAGACCCTGACAACGTTTTATCAGTTTGTTGACTGCTTCACCAGAGACAATAAGACACTGGACCTCTTATATGCAAACACCAAGGATGCATACAGGGTGACTGCCCCTCCCAGTCTAGGCAGATCTGACCACAACCTGGTCCTGCTGACTCCGGAGTTTGTGCCTCTTGTCCAAAGGCAACCCGTTTCCACAAGGACTGTGAGGAAGCGGACTCAGGAGGCGAAAAAAGCTCTACAGGACTGCCTTGAGTCTACAAACTGGACTGTACTCTGTAAGCCACATGGGGAAGACATCAACAGCACAACAGACTGCAACACAGAATACATTAAATTCTGTGAACACAACACCCTGCCAGCCCGGACTGTATGCTGCCTCCCTAACAACGCCGTGGATTACCAGGGACTTGAAAGACCTTCTGAACAAGATGAAGAGGGGCTTCAAGTCTAAAGACAGGGATGAAATGAAGAGGTTGCTAGGGATGTGTGGACTGGAATGGAGGAGATCACTGGATTTAAGCTGAGAGACAGGCAGTGAGATGGCGGCATGGAGAAGGCAAATGAGCTGAACTGTTTCTTCAATAGATTTAGCTCACAACCCTCAGCTGTCTCCACTCCACACACCCCAACAGCCCCCAATGCTTTCATCCCCATCCCCCAACCTATCTGGACTGAACGACTACCAACCAGTTGCCTTGACATCCCATGTAATGAAGGTGCTGGAGAGGCTGGACCTGGCCCACCTCAGACCATGGGTGAAATCATCACTGGATCCTCTGCAGTTTGCTTACCAATCTCATGTGGAAGTAGATGATGGTGTCATCTACCTGCTGCAGAGAGCTCACTCTCATCTGGATGGAAGCGAATGCACTGTGAGGATTACATTCTTCTCAGTGAGAAGCTGCATGCGATGAGTGTGGACACACCCTCCATCTCCCGAATTACTGACCACCTGACAGACAGACCACAGATTGTCTGATTTGGCAGCACTCTGTCTGATACACTGGTGAGTAGCACAGACGCTCCACAGGGAACTATGCTGTCTCCACTTCTGTCCACTCTGTACCCCTCTGACTTCCACTACAACACTGGGTCCTGCAACTTGCAGAAGTTCTCGAATAATTCTGCAGTGGTTGGACGGGCAGGAGGGGGAGTGCTTATTGCTGGTTGATTATTTGCATTATTTGGTGCGGGAGAAATCACTCGCACCTGAACGTGGCAAAGACCAAGGAGATAGTGATCAATTTCATGAGGAAGAGGACACAGCCTCTGTGTATCCTGGGAGAGAAGGTAGACATGGTGGAGTACCTTGGCATCCATGTTGACAACAAGTTGGACTGGAAGACCAACACTGAAGCTGGATATAAGAAGGGGATGAGCAGACTCTTTCTCCTGAGGAAACTGAGATCCTTCAATGTGTGCAGCAGAATGTTGGAAATATTCTACCAGTCAGTCATGGCCTGACTTGTTGTGATGGCAGACGCCACACAGAGCAGTTTTGGGTGGTAGGGTGCACACACTCACCTCACTTTCAGTACATGTTATGTTAATTTGCAGTCCACCACACAGGTTTATTTGATTTGTAAACACTCTTCACCAAACAATTCAAATCCACATCACAGTTTGCTTGATTTATAATTTCTTTATTTCTCATTTGGCTTTACACTGTTTAAATGGCATGCACACATTTTCACACTGCAAAGTCAGAATAACTATATTGTTTTTTGCTGTTATATTAATCATTTCTTTGTTCTTTGAGCTACCGTGCTGCCTGTGGGGACGAGTCAGCTGGAAGCAAAAGGCATGGCCAAGGGGCTGGACCATTCAAATCCTGTGGCGAGGTCATTAGGCCGGACCATGTCCAGCCATGTCAGAGGGGGGTTCGGGTTTAGTTAGGTTTTCCTTTGTATTAATTTTAGTTGGCGTCCATTTTGTTTCTCCCTTTTGTGTTAATTGGTTTGGCCAGACCAGTATATATGTTCCCTTGTGTTTCATTATGTCGGGTCAGTTTTGTGAGCACTCATTTTTGTTGCTGTAGTTGAGTATAGTTATTGTTTTGTTGACCTCTTTTTATAAACCTTGACTTTGAATACTTGGTTTATATTATTTACTTCTTTTTGGGTGAATAAAAACCCTTCCTTTTCAACCAACACCTGTGTTCCTCGTTGCCTCACTGCTTGGTCCCTGACACTTGTACTTTGCTGTAGTCTGCTGAGGAAGCAACATCTGAGCCGGAAACATTAACAGACTTAACAAACCGATAAAAAAAGGGGGCAGACTAATTCAGCTTCCCTGTCACAAAAGGATATCAACTACACATTTTGGAAGTCATAGAGCCACAGATTAAAAAAGAAGAAAAATCTTGTTAAAAGGCCCCGTCCTCACTGAGTTCTCATCTGGTTTGTCTGGTCTGTACCTGTCAGCTAGACTGGTTAACACTGCGTGGCACCCAAACTTTACACTGTTCTTCATATACTACACCTCCACTGCTGTTTACTCAGCCATATGATTGTTGTAGGAGGCTCAGGGAGACTGTAGGAAATGAAAGTAAATTGATCAGGACACTGTGTTTGCTTGAGTGTGTATGTGTGTGACACTTCAAAGCCTCTGAGATCTCATGTGAAAGGCCGTTCTTGCTGATATAGAATGAGGCTTGACAGTCTGTATTTCCTTCTCCTTTACTCGACATGGCTGACATGTCCATCTGCAGTGGTTTGATCTTCAGCTGGGTATTGTGCAAGGGGACATTAATACCAATGTGCACACTCTCATGGATGGGGTTTAGGAGGCCAACCCCACAGCAGGACAATAGAGGAGGGATAGGGAGCCAGAGAGGACAGAAATTAATGGTGAGATGGAAAAAAGGAAGATTAAGTTTAATGTTATAGAAGATGAAAACATTTTTCTTATGGTGTCAGAGCCAAACAGTGAATCTGAGTGCGTAGAGGAGGAGACACAAAAAGTGGTGCAATCTGAAACATGGGGAAAAGTGACTTGAGGTGCTAGATGGCACAAGATGGTCATCTTGTACTCTACCTAGTGGGGACCCAGACTTTTTGGCATATAAACTGTTAAGTCATGTAACTGTGAAAGAAATTTTATAATATCAGCACCTTTTCCATTGTTGTCTTTCTCACAATTCTTGCGTCATTAACCGACCAAACAGTATGATTATATAGATGGCAATACTTTTGTCTTTACAATATCCAAAATGTCCAGATACATGATTTGTAAAACTTGCTTTTGGATAAACATATATACATATAAACAATATACACTCAGCACAATATTTTGTGCATGTATGTCCTTTTGATTTTGCTATTCTCACACATTTCTTCCCAATACATTTTGTCATTGTAATATAGAATCATAATAAAAAATTAAGTGACCTCAGAGGAGCACTGAGGATATTCAATCAAAGCAGTGTAGCACACACAAAGCACACACATTGTGTGCAGTTATGTACACACAAGCAAGTGTCGACATATTAGTGGTGTTGGTATAAGTCAAAGTTCAAGATTTACTGAACTTACACCTGTAGAAAAAGGAGACAGTCAGGAGGGTGGTGAGACTACATCAGTGGACGAGGTGAAGGTGAACGAAAAAAGTCTGAGAAAGAAGGCCTCTGCCTTGACAATTCTCATGCAACGTCAGGCACGCCTCGCCATCAGTGTGCCATGTGTGTCTCCCTGCCTTCAGACCACTGCTGCACTATGAGACATCAAAGACCCTGCACACACCCTGTGCTCTCCATGCATATGTGAGTTCATGACAAGCTTCCTCCTTCATGTCTGCGGGGCATCTAGACAGCTGTGTCGGAAAACCAGCCTGAAACAAGTGTAGCTGCTGGGGCCCCACCTCACTGCAGCCTCTGTGTTGAAAGGTCAAGGGACGTGGTGGGCAATGCATACTTAGATAATGTTTTTTACTGTGTCAACAAGAGACCAACAGCGCAGTGGGCGAGATTTAAAGCTCCACTGGACAACATGTTTAGGTACAAATGTCCATGGTGAGCCTGTGACAGTCAGTCTTACACAAATCAGATACCTTAAATACTCAGAGTTTGCCTAAAGGTTGCACATATGGACAGTTTTGGGAACCCTCACTAAGTAAAGAGAGCATACATGCATACTCGCTGCCCTGTGAAGCTATACTTAGGCAAAGCTGCTTAGTTAACTGACATTTTAACCAGGAGAGACGAGTACGTGAAGAAACATCATTTATTACAACAAGTGATATTGACATTAAAACTTGACAGAGAGTCTTTAGTGTTTTGGACTCTGAGGGGAGAGAGTCTTGGAGAATTACTATCTGAGCCATCATTGGATAAACCCTCCAAAAGAATGGGGTGAGAACATTGAAGGTAAAAGATGAAAAATCAGCTAAGAACAAACAGGAGGGATAAAATTAGAAAGACAGGAAACACACACATGAGACCAATGCTATAGCCTAGCTTGTTTTTTTTTTCAATTTACTTTTTGAATGACAGTGGCCAATGCTATGACTTGTTTGTATTCTTTTGCTTTTTAATTTTTTTTTTTTTTTTTAAATTAGATAAAGTCACTACCAGTGACCCTAAGAATGATGAACTACGAACTTGGAAATGAAACTGTGCAACGAATGAGTCACCAACCACTAGCAAATTCAAATGCTTACCATGTGCTGTCAAGGTTTTAAAGATCTTTGCGCTTGAATGATGGCAGTGGCATCAGGGCGCACATAAGAGGAGAAGGCAGAAGAGGACCAGCAGCTTAGTTGTTGCAGAGTTGCTGAAGATCAGCCTTGCATTGCAGCGGACATAGCAGCACCTATCCTAAATGAATGCCCTGAATAATTTTTTGGTGAAATGTTACATTTTAGGAGAGTCTGTGCAAGTGGAAACTGAGCCAGGATTTGGACATGGGATTAATGTTGGGAGTCAAAAAGAGAAGTCATAGGATGGGAAGGAGGCCTGATTTTATGATACACATGGAGAAGAAAGGACAGAATTCATAATTAGCACAAGCAACAATTATGGAGCAGGTTCGTCCTGATTTAGAGTGTTTCAAGAACAGCCTGAAGAATTCAGGGTGAAAAGTAAGGTCTGAAAAGGTGACATCTTTAACTGAATCAAAAGAATTAGAGGGGGTAGTGAATTCTCCGCTCCCTAAAAACCCATAGAATGCGAACAAAAACAAACAATCCAAAAGATTGTGGACCAACAGGTCTGATCAGGTTTGACTGGGATTTGAAGAATGCAGCTTTGCTGGAGAAATTTTTATGGTATTGATAGAATATGTTGCCCCCATAGCTGAGATTTAGGTCACCTATCAGAGCAGCAATCCTAACACTGTGCCAGGCTGCAGATAGGGGAAGATGAGAGTAGTCCATTGTGAGACTTAAGTTGGAATCTGACATCATGACGAGGGATGACAGAATGAGTAATAAGAGCCAAGGAGACCTTAGCATGAAGATGATAGATGATAGACGAGGAGTGACACTGTGCTATTGGATGGAAGAGAACAGCTGATGAGACAGCTGATTACCAATGAAAGCCTCAACATTGACAGTGGTAAATCTACATGAGCATATGCAGGAGCGAAGATGAGAAAAAGTTTGTAATCGAGAAAACATTGCTGTTGTACTGCAGTTCAGAAGTGAAAAGTTATTCATTAAACCAACATGCTTTATGTTAACAAAGTTAAGTCTATTAATGGACAAGTCCAGCTCAGAAAGTTCATGCTCACTTACCATGGCCGACACCACAAGAGTCCTGGACACACTTGGGCACAAATAAGCACTGAACTTCTGTGGCGCTCCAGGACTCACTGGCCCAGGATTCAGCTGAAAGAAGGGGAGAACTGGTTGAAACGCGGTAGTGGATGAACGGTCTGCTGGATGGGTGATTCACTCGAGTACCTGGACTTACCCATGCTACAGGGCAGAGAAATAGATTGCAAAGTATCCCAGCAAGCTGTGATGGAAACACACTGTTGGAGTGCAAGCTGGCCATGAATCAGTGCTGGTCCCAAGCCCAAACCCCCGGAGGGCACAGTGGTCCAGCTGTTTCCTATCGCTGTTGATTGCTCTGGCCAGACGGACATGTACAGGCAAAGCAGCAGTGAATGGCAATGGTAATCCAAAAAGCATTCCGTGAAACACAGCCCAGGGGCCTCATTTATAAAGCTTGCGTACGCACAAAACGGGGCTTGAAATTTACGCACGCCTCTTCCTACACAAAGGTTGTGATTTTTAAAAATAAACTTGGCGTGAGAATGTGCGCACCGGAACGTCAACACTGATGCTGCCGTAAGAACATTTTGAAGACAGGAAAGTGGCAGTACAGATGGTGAGGTGATGAACTGAAGCCACATTCATCTCGTACATTTAATGTCATCACATATCAGATTTATAGACATTTTTTGGGGGGACAATAAACAGTGAAATTAAAAAAAAATTCCAGGGGGGGACATGGAAGAAAATTGCTCTTTCTGTCACTGCCGCTATTCTACATATTCGTTTTAGCCTGTTAGCGATCATAAGCTAGGCTACTTGCTTACCGGTGTACTGATTTGAGAGAGAAAGAGAGAGAAAGAGAGAGAGAGGCTGATTGTGGACGTGCGCACGCTTTTAGTGTGAATCCTACGCAATGTTTTATAAATGAGGCCCCAGGTCTTGGTGTTTAAAAACTGGTGCACTTGATGCAAAACCTAATGTTGGAACAACTGCAGATTGGAATGTTAAGTGTGTGAAATTGTCTAGCATTTTAAAATTCTTTGACTGCCATCCCCAGCTTTCATAGTTGGCCAGCTTGAATCAGAGCTGTGCCAAGCTATGACATTGTTATCAGACTGCCGTCTGATGATCATGGGCTGATGTTAAGTCTGGGAACATTTGCGCAAGAGGCTGTCTGCCATAAGGGCTGCCCCAACTAAGACAGACATGATGACAAATCTCATCACAAGATATAAACTGTGCTGGAGACAATTACAGAACCTCCAGAGAGTAGGGTTGTCAATTATGCCTTGAATTATCTGTCAATAGTTTAATCCCAAAGACATGTTACATAAATTATGTGTGAAGAAAACTGTGCTAATTGTTTCAGCACTTTCACATTTTAAACCTCAGAAGGTTGAAAATGAATGTGACAAACTGCCAGTGCTAAATGGTAGAGACAATGTTGTAAATAATGAAATTTTAAAAAGTTAAGATCTAAAGTACTCCTGTGGCCCTAAAGGCTGCAAAAATCTTTAAAATCCACAATACAGTAGAAACCATACCAATAGTGGAGTTAAAAATGTAATTCTGTGGCACTAGAGGAAAGGCTAGGGCAGTGTTCATTGGCACATCACTAATTGGGCGCCCCTTCGCTTGGCACTTCCTGAGGTATGTCATACACGCACCGTCACACTTAAAAATTATCTCTACTCCGCAGCACTGAATTGAACTAAATAATTCATTTATTTTACTAAGGCGGAGCTCAGGTCCGAGGTGGCGGAGCTGAGCTTCGGAGGGCTCCAACACACTTTAACCCGTTTGCAATCCAGATTGTCCGACTAGCCAGTGTCAGCTTTTTCGTCACATTTTTACTTGTCAGTTCATAATGAACAGAAATTTGGCTTTAGTTTTTGTTGTCAGAACTTGATATTAATAGTACTTGATAATAGATAATAGATAAAATTTACATTCGAGTCACAAATTAGTCACAGAATAAAGGGTCGTCAATGAAAAGTTTTGGTTTAAGTTTTAGTTGACAAAACTAACACTGGGCTAGGGTTGATAAAAACAAAAGGATTCCTGGTTTCCCTGGTTTTCAAACGTGACATTCACACCAAAGAGTTCAATTTTTGTCTCATCAGACCAGAGAATTTTGTTTCTCATGGTTTCAGAGTCCTTCAGGTGCCTTTGGGCAAACTCCAAGTGGGCTGCCACGTGCCTTTTACTGAGGAGTGGCTTCTGTCTGGCCACTCTACCATACAGGCCTGATTGGTGAACTGCTGCAGAGATGGTTGTCCTTCTGGAAGTTTCTCCTCTCTCCACAGGAACTCTGGAGCTCTGACAGAGTGACCATCGGGTTCTTGGTCACCTCCCTGACTAAAGCCCTTCTACCTTGATCACTCATCTAGATGGCCGGCCAGCTCTAGGAAGAGTCCTGGTGGTTCCAAACTTCCACTTATGGATGATGGAGACCACTGTGCTCATTGGAACCTTCAAAGCACTAGAAAATTTTCTGTAACCTTTCCCAGACTTGTGCCTTGAGACAATCCTGTCTTGGAGGTCTACAGACAATTCCTCTGACTTTATGCTTGGTTTGTGCTTTGACATGCACCATCAACTGTGGGACCTTATGGTGTGTGCCTTTCCAAAACATGTCGATCAACTGAATTTACCACAGGTGGACTCCAGTTAAGCTGAAGAAACATCTCAAGTGTGTGGCGGAGGTGCACACACATACCTCTCCATACTAATAATAAACTTGTATGCAGAGTTTTTCACTCACTTTGGAATTTCATATTTATGACAAATTGAAATGTTTATAAATATAAACTAGAAAAGCACTCGGAGAGTGCAGACCTCCACCAAGCAGCACAGTTCCCCCAGCTTATTGTGACTTACACTCAAAAATATTAGTCCTACCTTTGATTTATCTATTTCAATGGATTCCTGGACCATAAAAATAGCAATTGAAATCACATTGATATCATTTTTAGTTCAATAGTTATACCCGAAAATCCATATTTCCGTAATGGCGGTTTTCTTCTGGATCTATTTTGTACACACCCAAATAATACTCCTACATTTATTTTATCTACGTTATTGGATTCTCTGACCATAAAAATATAGCCTTAGGAATTGGAATCACATTGATATCACTTTTAGTTTAATAATTATACCCAAAAATCGACATTTCCGTAATGGCAGTTTTCTGGGTGACCCCCAAAATTTAATCATTTGTTCCTTGTCCCAGAAAGGACATTTCCTGCAAATTTCATCAAAATCTGTCCATACCTTTGTGAGTTATGTTGCAAACAAACAAACCAACCAACCAACACCGGCAAAAACATACCCTCCTTGGCGGAGGTAATAATGTCTTCTACCCAAACAACTGTATTGTACTGAAAGGTGTTTCTGATATTTTGGCCATGCCATTTACAACCATGAATGTCCAGTCCAGTATAACACCATTGCTAACTACTGCCAGTAATGAACATGCAGTTGAATTAATATCTCTATGAAAATGTCAGCGAAAACATTATAATTTCCTAAATATACGTTGTAATGCTTTACATTAAACTGCATAGCTGAACCAAGCTAATAACTGTTTCCCTCTCTTTTCTTTCTAGACTGGCTGTCCAGTATAATAGAATTTGTTTGTTTCCTGGACAAAATTATCCAGTGTGATACACTGTGTCTGAACAATGTGTTTATTAAATTCATGACATTTTCAAACAATGCAACTGTTGTAGCTACTTGCCAATCCTCAGGGTTTTCCTGCAAATCCAGTTTTTCAATTACCGTACTCTCGAGGGAAGTGTAGACACCTTGAAACATTGTGTGTGACAGTGAGTGCAGATTGATGCATGCTGTGGTTCAGCTGCATTAAGGTTTACAGTAAGACAGTTCTACACAGTAATTAAGATGTTTTTTGTAACTATCGAAATTGTTTTATAATGATACAATTTAATTAAAGCTGCAAGCAGTATTGCATGGTCACTTGCACCTTTGCACATCAGGTTACCTCGTTACTGGTCACCAACCAGTAGACACAGCTTTTAATTTTTGTGTTCTGGACACTGCACAAACTTGTGACTTCAGTGTCACTTCTGGGTCCACTTTGTAATTGGGGAACACCCACTAAATACTGTTGCAACCATGATAAAACTCACAAGCTTCAACATTTAATATCGGTCTGAAGACCACATATGAGGTGGGTCTGGTTAACCTACTGTGAGTAATATATAAGTATAGATGTGGTAGCTTTCTGTTGCCAGTAGGTGGTGCCATGACTGTGATGATTCATGACTTACCAAACATGGGGTTTGTGGAGCAGCTTGGACAAGGAATGTACAACAACTTCCTGTTTCATAGCAAAATAGTTAAATTCACTGTTGAACTAGGGCAACATCATTTGATGAAAACTCACAGTCTTACTAAAAAAAAGGTCATGGGCTTAAGACTGGGACTGTAATCGAACAAACTGCATATTATTTTGTGGCGAAACTTTAGCAAAAGTTTGCCATGGCCACGCTGTTTGACCAAAACTTAAAGCCTAACACCTTTTTGTTATGAGGCTCTTTTTTATGTGCTTGAGGTGGATTAGATTAACCTCCTAGGAGGAATTCATTAAAGTATGAACCCTGGAAATGGCAAAAATACACTATAACTTAAAAATGTGTGACTTCCTGTTGGATTTAGGGTATGGCTCCAAGAGGCATTTTTTAAAAGTCCATAGACATTCCCTCTGCCAGCTCAATTTCATACATGTAGGTCAAATTTAAAGGTGACCACTCCAACTTTGAAAACTGTTAGGGGGCGCTATCGAGCGAGCTTGTCACATCTAATCCTCAGACCCATATCAACTAAACCTAACCCTGAGTGTGTAGTTCAGCAAATATATTGCAATAAAAACATTTACAGCATTTGAATGCAGTTTACCTCTGCATATTTAAACATCCAATAAAGAGAGGAGGAAGAATGTGACTTAATTCATATATACAAAATATTTTGAAAAATAAAAATCCTTTAGTGGGTTATATAGGCAAACCAAATGTGCTTTTTATGACCAATGCATGAATATTTCAACATGTAATATACATAGCCCATGGTTTTATTTTAGACTTGAAGGCAATTTGCATCTGGCATCTGGTGACCTTGAGAGATCTTTTCGGACACCAACATTAGCAACAGTGTAGAAAATAGAATTAGAGCAATCGTGTGGCAAGCTAGCATGTCAGCAAATATGCTAATCAGAAGCTAGCATGCTAGTTTGTTTGCATTTTTCACCAATATCTGTCAATTAAAATATAACCAAACCGCACTTCAGTGATGGTGGAAGCTATCAGAAAAGGTGAAGCAGGCTCATGCACCCAAGATTCCCACATGATCTACTCACAGCATTGTCAACACAATGGAGCCTGCGTACTTCTTCTGCAACAGGCTGTATCAAAGGATGACTAAGAAGATGAGGCTCAGCTACATGGCCTCTCTTTTGCACAGTTGGTAGCCGTTCTGGAGGAAAGACCATTTCAACTTCGACATCTAATGTCAAAAAGAGTCTACACCATCATTTTGACTTATTATAACTTAGGTGAACATTATCCTGGATGGGACGAACATAAAAACACCAGACTCAGCTTCAGCTGTTGGGTTCCAACAGTGCCAAACATGTACCGCACAGGCAGAAAAGTCCTCAGATACAGTCTGTCATAGCTGTGACTGTGTAACTCCACTTTCACTTTACATGGCAAGTCCATGCTGTCACATATGTAAGAGAGGGCTAATTGGCACTCTCTTCAGTCTGGAGATGTGTGTGTTGTATGATCACCAGTTGTTGGCCAACAATGCCAATGGGGTCTGCCAAGGCTTCAAGCTGGAAGATGTCAAAAACTGCACAATGATGTATCTTTGATACAGCTCCCTTCACATGAATGTGCTGGCTCTAACTGTGGCAAGCTTGTCATAAACCAGTCCACTCCATCCACTAGGTCAATCATCCTGCTGCCACAATCATGCACTAGTGTGCCAAAGCAATTTGCAGCCCCTCCAGTGAATGACCCAATGAGACCCCCTCCAGATGGCAACAGAAACAAGAAGTGAAGAGTATCTGTCGCTGAGAGAAGTGATGACAGGCCTGGAGAAGCAGGTAACAAACAAGACAAACTGGGTACCTTGGTCTTCCTACCATGCTGGTATCCAGTAGACAGTCATCCAGCAGTCTTTAATGCACTGCTGCCTTTATTTCTGGACTATGCAAACTCTGCCAACATTCAAAGGATATCATCACATCAGCAGTTTCACCTGAACCCTGGGCAGGCACCTGTTATTGGGGATCAATCTCTGCACACTTCAGCCTAGAAGATCTCGTTAATTTAGCCAGAAAGCCACAGAGAGAACAACTGTGATTATATTCAGTGGAGCTTAATTAATATGGATATCTTGAAGGTAGGATCATTGCTACAAAAACTAAACACATATAAGTTCACTGTCTTGAACATACCATACATAAAAGGTAAATAACGGAAGTACATGGAAGTGGGTAGGCTTTTTGCCAGTGCAGGACAATAAGATTGTAATATGGACAAAATTCCATCTGTGTGTGCTTAGAAATCCTGGGGGACTGGCTTGAAAACTCTGGATGGACAAAAGCCTGTGTCAAGGCAGGCTGAGATTGCAAGCCCTGGCACAGCAGTGAGCAAAAACGATAACCTGTTTCTTGAACAAAGTCAGAATCTTCTGGTGCTTGACTTTAAAAATATGACTGATTCATCAGTTGCAGACACAGTAACAGAGGGGGAGCTTTAGGGGCACAACAGTACAAGATCTGGTTGAAGAACAGCTGGAGCAGCAAACAAAGCTTGTCACAGACACCCTGCCCAAGAACAAGAGGTCTCTCTTCAGCCAGCCTCCAAACGTCTTGTCAAATACATGATGGCAGTCTGTGTCAATTTTTCAGCCACAAAAACCAGGCAGCACCAGGGGAGGGAAGATAAGATAAGATAAGATAAGATAAGATAAGATAAACCTTTATTCGTCCCACAGGGGGGAAATTCACAAGATGCACCTTGGTACTAACACAGACCTCTTATGACTGATGACAATGACTCATAACCTGTGCTCTGCTCACCTACCCGGTCTGACTTGACAAACCTCACTCCATGTGCTCACAAGGAAGGAGACACATGCTTGCTTCTCCATGTGGAACATCATTCAGTCACTGTTTAAGTGAATGTGCTAATACTATAAAATGATTACCATTATTAAAACAGATGTCATCTGTCAACAAATTGACCAAGGAATTATTTCAGCCTTGGCTTCCTTGTAGTGGTTTGCTGTTAAAAGTGCGCAGCCCTCTGTTCTCTGTAGACAATCATCCTTACTTATTGTCATTCTGTTGATGTGGTTTGCTACATGGTTGTGGTTCTCTGTGTTCTCCATGTGTTCACTGCACAACATGTGTTCCTCTCAGTTCTCTCACTCTGCTTTCTTGCTCTTATTTCCTTTTCCCACACTGTTGCTTTGTCCTTCCATTTAGCCTTCAGCTTTGAGCAGCTGGGCAACATTTTTTTTCAGGCAAAAGAATATCCTTGATTTGCTGTTGCGTGGTGAGCCTTTGTTTTAATTAGTCTCACTCTCTGCAGACTGAAGGCGATAGAATCCAAAAGCAAACCCCTCTGGTCATTTCACTGCAACACAGCATCTCGAGGGAGTTGGAGTCAATATTTTTATGCTGCAACAGGATGTCAAGTTGCACAGCTGTCAGCTGATGGGTACTTCTGCCAAACAGCTCTTAGCTGAAAGCTATCAGAATGAGACAGCTGAGGACAGCATACCATAGTTCCTTTCGTCACTACTTCAGTTTTTCAGCCTGTGTCTACTATATACTGTTAAAAAAAAAAAGTAAGAAGTGCAAAAGGGCTTTTGTGCTTGAAAATGACCACAGAGTGATCAGCCAAGAGTCACACGAGTTATCAGTAGTAGGGGTGTGGTGGCTGGGAGATATCATTTCCAGTGTAACAAAACACAAGCAAATAGGGAAGACATATTCATCATTCTGACGAGACATTTAGATATTGCAAATACAAAAACACAAGTAAACTGATCATCTTCAACTTTGATAGTAAGCCTCTAAAATAAAACCATGTAGTTCTACCCTTATGAGATCAACTGCTGAATTGGTGCAACCGTAAAGTTGTAGAGCTGAAGCAGAGCATTTAGTTGCTGGTCCACCAGTCATTGTACATTCCAACCTTTACCTGGATCATGAACTTTGGGTGTGACCAAAAGAATGAAATAACAGATACAAGCTTCTTAACTGGGTTCGCATCACAGGATGGCTGGAGTAGTGGTATGCCTGGAACAAACATTAAAAGTGTTTATAGTTGTTCCCAACGGCCACACTTGCAAAATTGCACCCACTCATGTATGATTTATCATGGCAGCAGCAGAAAAATGAAATGACCTTTGAAATGAAATGATGAAATAATAAAATTCTTGAAATAAAAATACAAAATAATTAACATATAATATAACTATAATTGCTTGACTGTATAGTTAAATTTGACTTGAGAACAGTGTCATCACATTAGGTTAAACCTGTACACGCAAAGGTTTCTAAAGCTCTAAAAACCAACACTTTACTTTATGAATCCCTAGCTGATATTTTAGCACCAACTGTGAATGAAGACACATTTTTAATTTCATATTCATCAATATTTTGTTATATTTATAGAAGTAAATTAGAGAATGAGGAGAAGAAATGACAAATTAGAAAGGACTCTGCAAGAGACTGTGAAAAACTATTACTTATTTTACTTGAAGGTCGTAATTTTGGTTACACATCAGCCAACATCTGACACAGGTCAACAGGGCAGTGTCCCAGAGTATAAAGGTCCAGATGCTCATTGAGGGTCTTTTCACTGGCATTTATTTCACACCAACTCAGGGATCACATGAATCAAGGCCTCGATTTTATGTGCCAGTAAAAGACTATTCTCAACACCTCAAAATAGAGGATTTTGGTAAAGGTCATTGGTCCAGAATCACTTTAGAACCTGGCATGAGAAAATACAAAGCAGCCATTAAACGGTAATTCTGGTTTGTTACCATTTGGGTCTTATTAAAACAATCCCTTGTTTGATTTGAATAAGGTCTTTTCACAGATGTAAGCCTAAGTATCGTGACACTAACTATTTTGCTGCTGGCTTGTAGATAGTCACTTTGGAATGCAATAACAAACAAAATATTTTTTCTCTTTTATATATGAAGCTTGATGTTCTGAAAATTAAGCGACATGCCTGAAAAGAAATCAGATGGATCTAGAGTCAGAAGCAGCAAAATCATCAGACAGATTGGAAAAACAAGACAACAGGTCAGTCAAACTTGTTTGGAAGAGAAAAAGGCAATAAATAGTAAAATTATTGCCCTGACTAAAATCCATCACAGTTTATAGACCCACTTCCTGCTTAAACTTTAACCTACTGTACTTACCACAGTGGTGTGCAGATATTTTTCTTGTGCAGATTGTAAGATTTCAGGCATGCTCACTTTCAGTCTGACCTCCAAATTAAAGTGAATTAGATAATCTGGTTTTATTCGGGAATCATTTTGGCACGAAACTGCTTGCATTCAATCTCCTCTTATTTCAACTGCCAGACAACTAACTTTTGTCTCTTCAGTTGACAGAGGTACATACAATCGCTCCAAAATCACAAATGACATGACAAAATACCTTTCATGTTTGTTGAGTTTTTCCTTTTTCATTTTCCTATACAGTTTTTCCCTATGTGGTTGTGATGTTTTTGTGTTTCCAAATTCAAGCTATTGTTCTAGTGTTACTACTGTTACAATCCCAATTCCAAAAAATTATGGACACAGTGTGAAAACAGAAATACAACCAGAATGCAATCATTAGCAAATTAGCTATCATCACTTGTAGTGGTTTTACAAAGTGTTTCGAGCCCATGTATTAATCTCCTTTATCCAATCCCATGTTTGACAAAGTGGTGAACCTTGCCCCATCTTTGCTTGTGAACGTCTTTCCAGGATGAAAGTTTCATACCCAATCATGACCCTATCACCTGTTACCAATGAACCTGTTTACCTGTGGACTGATCCAAAAACACCTGTTTGGATCAGTCAACTTTCACAGTCTCTTGTTGCTCCTGTCCCGACTTGTTTGAAGCATGTTGCTGCCATCAAATTCAGAAAAACATTGAATATATTCTCTTTGTACTGGTTTCAATTGAGTATATGTCAGAAAGGATTAGGAACATCACATCCTCTTTTATGTCTGCTATACACAGTGACCAGACTTTTTTTTTTTTAATTGAAATCATTGTTGTAGAAATAACAGCAAAACCTACACTACAAGTTTATCCAACTCTGAAGATTGTCTCAACCTGGACTTCTCCCTGGAGTTCTTATGACTCCATTTGATTTTTTCCCCCAAGTTTTGAATTATGTAACACTTGTTTGGGTGCATTCCAAGTTACCCTTCCCATACAAAAGGCACTGGGAAGATTTCAAAGATTTATGTTTACCAGTTGTCATTGGGATTATTGAGCTACTTAGTGGATCACCAACACAAAGAGTAGTATTTTCTCAGACTAAGCTTTTGACGTTTTTTCATATGTAACATTCAATTCCACTGAAATGCTTCTCAATGCTGTTACCACACAAGAGTGACTGTTGGGAGAAAACTGGAAACATTTTGTTTACCCACAATTCTCATTCCCTTCAAAAATCTGCAAGAAAAAGTGTTAAGTAGGAAAGTGTTGTATTTAGCAGTTTACATTATTCTTTGTAGGACCGTGCAAGCTTGCACTGCCTGTTCATTGTCCAAAGGCCAGGTTTGCATGATACTGTGTGCCCTTTCACAAAGGAGTGCTACGTGTTGTCTGGGAAAACTGAGCTGGGACAAAGAAGAATCAAGCCTGGCGGTTCTCATAGAGAATCATGTAAAGACCGCTCAGAGAAAGACGCCTGCACAATCATAAAAGGACAAAAAGTAAAAGGGAAGGAAAGGGAAGGCAAGCAAAGTGAGTCAAGCATGTTCCACATTTAACAAGTGTGGATCTCCTCCTCCTCGGCTCATTCAGCCCTCCTTTCTGGTCTCCCTGTGTCTCCCCCCTCCCTCTCCTCCTCCTCCCTTGCTTCACTCTCTCTTTCTTCCCTCCTCTTGTCCAGGTCTTTGTAAAGAGGATGGAAAAGTACTGGAGTGTCTTGCCAGCTCTAAAGGAACAGAGGCTTTCCCATTCCACCCTGAGTGGACTGGATGACCAGACACAGACCTGCAGGACAGACGCAGACACAGAGTCACTTTCATGTGTTACTGCAAGCAAGTCAAGATTGGTCAATTGAATAAACTGTGAAAATCTTGAAACACTGAGCAAGAAACTGCTGAGATCTGGAAACATGGTGACATCACTAAAATATAGACTCAACAGCTCAAGAAACACAAACTATCAGGTTGTAAAAAAAAACAACAGTTTATTGTTATTATTATGGATAGGAAAATGTGGACTATGCACTTTCTCTAAGTGCTGTCTGGACATGAATCTGCTGATTATTGCTGTTTTTAAGATGCTGAACTGATGCTGAATTCTCCAAGTTCAAAATTACAAGATTCGTGACTAGATTTTTTTTTGTTTGTTTTCAGAGATAGAAAGACAAGATACACACTGACTATCAGCCTTCCTTCTTTCATACCAAAGACAATTATTTCAGTTTTGTCGACATTAAGCAGACGAAAGTTCAGACATCTACCATTCAGAGAAGCTATAAACACTTTTAACATCAGACATCTAATCATTTATTTGTTCAATTTCTTTGCAGACAGAATCAAGGGAACTTCAGTTGCTTGGTGACAGATCAAGGTAAATGTAGGTGTCACCTGCATAATTCTGACAGGTGATCTTATTTTCTTGTATAATTTGGCCTAAAATAAGAATGTAAATGTAAAATAGTAGAAGACTGAACCTGAAACACATCATGCTGCTCTGGATATAGAACATGGACCATAGATCTGAGCCTGAGAGCCCAACCCAGTTTTCCAGTCAGTTCAGTAATATTGTGTGGTCAGCATTCACTGTAATGAGACTAGAACTGAAATAACTTCTTAATCTCTTTCTAAACGAATACCATTCAGAATGTTGGTAAGAGCCGCCTCAGTGCTATATGGAACATTTGAAGACATCAAAGTACCATTTTAGGTTAAAAAGTTTGTTGTGGTACACAGCTTTATCTCTATCTGTATCAGTAAATAATTACTACAGTTTAAGTAGTATTTTCACTTCCAAATACTAATCTTGTTTGATTTCAACCTGTCTGATTGTCTGACTAATGACTAATGTCTGGTTTTTTCAGTTTTTGGTGATTGTTGGTCAAAGCGTGGACACATTTTCCTTAGCTAAAAAAACAACAACTTTCCAAATATAAGAGTGAATCGAATTAAAGATATTGTAGATATTGTACATACACTAATGGACATACAGGCAGTCAGTTATACAAACAGTATTTTCTTAGTTGAGCGAAATCACAGAAAACTCAAAAGCTGCTACTGAAGAGGAGGAGTGTTGTTCTGTTGGCAGTGAGCAGTGAGGAGTGTGTCCGAGGACATATTTCCCCACAGTGACTGAGCAGCAAAGCCTATCTTTGCCTAATGAGAACATTAGCTTTATTGTCAGCAGTCCTGTGTGAACAGGAGGAATGCAATGAAACTAAATAGACTGAATTACCTGCTGCCTCCCAGAAACTGGAGCCTCTCATCACTGTCTTTGTGTGTGTGTGTGTGTGTGTGTGTGTGTGTGTGTGCGTGTGTGCGTGTGTGAGAACTGTCTTCATTGAATCCATTACCTCCCAGGCCCTGTCTCAGTCTCAGATCAAATTTGCTTCAGTCTTCTTTTAGCCTTGGATATTGGTCTTAAATTCCTGTGGACAAGTTGACTGGAAGCAAGCTACATCTAATTGTGAGGTAGACCTGTCAGAGACCCTTGGACAAAAGAAGTCTCTCTGTGTGCTCATGTTGGACAATGTAAAGAGCATACATTTTCACAGTACATCAGTCTTTCATGTCTTCTACAGTATAAGCCACTTAGCATTAGACCACCAGAAGTTCTATCCAGTCCCACACTCCAGCTCTGGTCCATCTGAGGGCAAGAAGTGGCATCATGCCCAGTCAGGTCCACTTCATCCCATCAAGATCTTGGCCAAATTCCCTGTCATCCATGGTTCGTTGCAAACTCAACAACACTCAAAAAAGGCTAGACCAATAAAAGAGACTGACACTGGTCTCCAGTTAAAAGAAAGAAGTCAGTCAGACACTGTTGGCCTCCTCACAAATGATGCAGCTTGAATGATCAGAGGCACTGCAACCTTTTTTTTAATTTTCAAATGTTATATTTGATATAAACAAACTAAGAGTTATCAGTGATGTTCTGTCAGGCTGTACTTAAGCACAGTGATGCTCTGATATAAATGCTAATGTCATAGCAAGTCAACAAGGTGTAATGAGCTGTTCAACTTTTAATTGATTTCTATCAGACTGTCTCTTATCTCACTGGATCTTACACCTTTAAATTCAATCAACACAGATGGTTCCTGGTGTGTTTTGGGGCTTGTTTGGTGGCAGGCTTCTTACAACTGAGCCTCCATCTACCATCCTTTTTTACCAACCTCCATCTTTATATCAGTGCCACCACTCACCTCTCTGGACTACTCTAGATACCTTCAGCTTTGTCAAAAAATTTGAGTGGCTAGGGAAACTGGAGCAACAACTCTACACTGTTGACCTGGATCCCACAGTCAGTCCAGCCTGACAATAGGCTGACATTGGTGTCATTAACAATGACATTTTTCACATAGGTTTGAATGGCATCCATGAGTAGTAGTTTGAACTACTCAAAAGTGAGTTTGTGCATTTGATCTGCTCTTTGAAAAGAACTATGAGACATGTCTACATATCCAGCCTCATCCACTCCTGTGGTCACAACGCTGACTGTTTCAGCAGGCTACTGTCCTCACATCCCTGGCTCTCCTCAGCCTGCACCATCAGTCTCTTCAATCAGTTATTTGGATGCAATCCAAAATGGTTGGGGGCAAAAAACATTTCATTCTCTGTCATCCACCCCAGTGCTCCACTAACAGGTAGCCAAAATGCTTCCACAATGTCCACACACTCTGACCAATCCCTCCCCTGTTGGTATCCCTAGGGTCCTAGCACCAGCTTAACCCTTCTCTTGCATTTTGGGTCAAATGTGACCGAGTGACTTTGTTTTTAATCATAAATATTGTTTTTTTCATCCAATTGCCTCAAGACCTTATGTTATCCTCCACACTAGGCCTCTGAACATATACAATTGATGATCACCACTTACATTGAATTTTGAGTGATTTATTCAACAGTGTACCTCCTATTATATTTCGGGTCAAAAGTGACCGCCATAAGAAATGAATGGGTGTGGGTATATTAAGCTCATCCAGCAGATGGAAAACATCTCCTCTCTCTCTCTCTCTCTCTCTCTCTCTCTCTCTCTCTCTCTCTCTCTCTCTCTCTCTGATGAAAACAGTATAAGTGTCTTCTTTTATATTCATCACAGTCAATGCAGTCAGTGATGATGGGCCGACCGGTGCGTCTGGAATATATACTGACCAAACACTGACTTGCCTGTATCAAATCAATACATCCCATACATCATTGGAACAGGAAGAATCTCAGCTACAACACTAACTAAGCATTTCCATCTCCAGTAAACGCACCCTACATGGCAAGTATTTTTAAAGTATACAGTAATACTGGCTGACACCCCTTGATTCTACTTGCTTTGACTGTTCAAATGAGATGTCAACCATCAAAATTGGATAAGGGGTTCCAGAGATATCACTATGCAAAACACACCGGTCACTTTTGACCCCAAAATGTCGTGGTAGGGAGGGTATGACCAAATGCAAGAGGAGGGTTAAATGGTTGCCTGGGCTTCTGCACTGTTCCTGTTGGTTGTCTAGCTGGGCAAGTTGACCTACAGTTGGCGTGTCTCCTTCAAAAATCTAATTTATTCTTCTGGTTCTATTGTGGCAACTCAAGAAATATGAATATATTGTGTTGGTCCTCTGTCTGGGTAGGGACATGCACATAACCATTGTTGGTATGTCTTGCCTACCCCACATTTTGATGCCTTGGAGGATATTGCAAAGCTCTGATCAATGCCTGGAACTTCTTCCCTTTTTTTTTTATCTGGCAGACAAAATTTCAAAAATCATCTTAGTTCCACATTAAATTATATCATGCTAACGAACCAACCACACAAATATCCTGCCTCTGGAGTTTTTGTTTTTGACGTTGCCTGTGTCACAGACACTGAAATCCCTAAGTCGTCATCTCAAATTATTACCACAAGAAATTATTAATATTTAAATCTTTTTTAAATGATTTGTCTTTTAGTGTTAATGCTGACAGACAAGTCCATTACAAATGGATAGAATTAAAAACAGAAACAGTCCTTGGTTCTCCCTAGAACTTTCCAATGCCATCCACAACAGAGACACAGCCTGTTCAAAGACTAGGTCCACTGGTGCCCATGACGACTGGTTAAGCTTTAGGCAATGAAAAAAAAACAAAAACAAAAAAAGCATGATTAGGAAGGCCAAATCAATTATTAGTCAACTTGCACTGCCTGTGATAGTTCCACTAAATTTTAAAACACGACTGCCTTTCAACTTGATCCCATCTCAAATCAAATCAAAGTCATATTACGATTACATCATCCATGGTTGAAGCATTTAATCTCAATTTCCTCACCTCTGGTCTTGTATGTCTGGAGTAGGCAACTGTGGGCAATGACCCTATCTGTCCAGTAGAGAGAGCCTGCAGTGCCTCAGACTGCAGATTTTCTTTAGATTGGTAAGCATTGCACATGTTTACAAAGCTGTGATTAGTTTGAAACCATGCAAAAGCAGTGGTGCAAAGAATCCTGACCCATATCTTTTTTATCTAAGTGCCCCTTTAATCTGTCCATGTTTAGTTCAGATATTTAACTAACCCTTAACCTTAACTTCCTTTCCTTGCAAAACTCCTGGAATCATTAGTCAGTTTAGAACTACACACCTTTATTGATTCACTAAACACACTACGGCCACAGCCAGGTTTGTGTCTGGGTCGCAACGCAATAACAGCTGCAATTCCAGTGACTGATACCATTGTCTCCTTCCTGGATAAAAACACAAATTTGTACTACCCACTTCAATGACCTCTCAACATTAGATAGTGTTAAATATGAGGTCATACTCCATATACTGCAACCTACTGTTCCAGATAAAGCCATGCTTAATAGATTCCATTCTCATCTTACAGAGAGAGCTTATCATCAGAATTATATGTTAAATTTATTAATCACTCCTTATACAGAGTACAGTGACTCTGACTATGTATAGAGCATTTAGAGCAAAGCCTTCCTTCACTGCAACCTTTATGTCTCACCCATCCTGCCTCTGCCTCTGTGTCTATGGGTGAGTCAAACCCAGAGATGTGCTGGGAATGAAACAGCCCTGTTTATTGTTTCCTGCAGTAACCTAATGTCTTGAACTAGTATTAATTGTAAACCTGGATTACGTTGAACACATTTTTTGTCATTCAGGGATCAGGGATTCTTACAGTTTTTTTTCAACTGCTAATACACTAAAATGACAAGCATAGCACAATTATTTAAACTGACACACAGAGCACAGAGCAAAACCTCAAGTCTCCAAAACTCTAAACACATTTTCTGCTTTACACACATTTTGCAATTCATAATGGCACCTTTTTAAATGCACTGAACACGGTTCTCTGCATAATACACAACAATCTGACATAAAGGCACATGTTTGCCATTTCAAAACACTGCCAAAACACTTCAATCAGGAAGTAAGCACTGTAAGAAGACCACAGGTGAGCACCTGTTTTTACAACAACAATGGAGGACCATGCAGACAGAGGGAGAGGAAGAGGGAGGGTGAGAATGAGAGGGGGAGGAAGAGTGACAGGGCGGGGTAGAGCTTTTAGAGGGGTTCATGTCCAAAGAAGACAACAACTCTTAAATGAAATCAGAGCAACCTTAGTTGATCATGTCATCAACCATGGGCTGACAATGCGAGAGGCTGGACAGAGAGTGCAGCCCAACTTGAGCCATTTTACTGTCACCTCTGTCATCTGGACATTTAGACAGGAGTACTGGTATGTAGCCAAAATTGTGTCATAGTGTATTAGTTGGGTGACACCTGTTTACTTCATGAATGGCTGAAGTCATACACTGCATAGTTTACTGTGTACAATTTACTCTACTGTGAGGGAAATATCTTTAGGCTGCATTGTCCAAGCCCTATAAATATATAAACATATATATATATTTTCTAAAGGACTGAAAGACACAACCATGGCGGAGGAAGGGGCCCAGTATTCACCGGGGTACAGGAAGCTGCCATTGTAAACTTGGTTTTGGAAAATAATGAAATCAGATTACGAGAAATTCAAAGCCACATCATCCAAAACAACACCATATTCAACAACATTCAACAAGTAAGTCTGTCCACATTGGCTCGCATTCTCAAGCTAAACCAAGTCAGAATGAAACAATTTTATAAGGTGCCTTTTGAGAGAAACTCTGAAAGAAACAAAGAGCTCAGACGAGCATATGTGGATGTAAGTACAATATTGACTGCAGTACACTACGCTCAACATTGTTTCCCAGTGTACTGGATAACACCATATTGACAGATTTTTGTTCCACATGAATTCATCTTTATAGATGAGGCTGGGTTCAACCTAGCAAAGACTTGAAGAAGGGGAAGAAATGTCATTGGCCACAGAGCCGTTATAGATGTTCCTGGCCAATGTGGTGGGAACATCACACTGTGCGCTGCCATCTCCAGTACGCATGGTGTCCTCCACTGTCATGCCAACCTTGGACCATACAACACAGCCCATTTCTGGACCAACTCTACAACATCCTCATACTACCAGAATGTATAAATTATGCAGACCATCAAAGAACCTGGTATGTGAGCTTTCATCGTGCAGTCCCAGTCCAAAACGGGTTTGCTGACCACCCACCATTTCTCATGCAATACCTCCCACCATACTTACCATTTCTGAACCCCATAGAAGACTTCTTTGCGGCATGGTGGCAGCACTTTGTGCACATGCCTGTTTTGCAGGCTATGGAAGAGGCATGTGATGACATTGATGTGGATGCCATACAGGGATGGATAAGGCACTCAAGGTGCTTCTTCCCTCGATGTCTGGCAAGGGAAGATATTGCCTGTGATGTGGACGAGGCATTGTGACCAGACCCAGCTGTGCGGCAAAATACTGCCTAATTATTTTTCTTGCCTCTTTTTTTTCTATATATTTTTTCTGCACATTTTTTTCTGCACATTTTTTTCTGCAATTTTCCTTTTCAGTTTGCTGTTTTTTGTCAGCATATTTTTGTTCACTCCAATGTCAATATGTCTGCTACAGTATGTTGCACTGACTTGTTTGGTGAATGTGCTGTCTTTAAAGTTCATGAAAAAAATCATATAAGTAAGTGTTGGTGAGAGTTTAAAAAGTTTATACGTGCATAAGCCATTTTCTGTTTTGGATTTGGAATCTGCGTCTGAGTGAGCGCTCTGCAGTTTGTTTTGGTCTCCTGGGGTCGCATCAGAGTGAGCGCTCTTACTGCTCGGTATCGTTTCAGCCTATCTTTGATGCTACTACGGTCCATGTTAGCTAGCTTACATTCACTGCTAAGTCTGACAGCGCCATGTGCTAATGGCCTGCTAATGGCACGCTTCTGCCTTGGACATCATTGTCTGTAAGTGAGATGTGTGTTTAATCAGACTTTTTTTAAAAAATTTATTTACTTATGTGACGCTAGGAAGTTTTCTGTTATGTTAGCAAGTCAACTATGTTTGTCATATATTGCATTTTTTTTGTTCAGTGCTTGTATACTGATTTATACTGAAAAATATAAAGTGCAGGAAAAGGAAGCCCTGTCTTTTTATTGCCTTTATTTGAAGACACGTTAACTAGCTGTCTAACTACACCTAAGTTACACGCCGCGAGGACAGCATAGTAAAGAATAAATAAATATTCTGTGCACAATCTGAAGACTTTTCTAGAGTTTGAACTATTTTAGTATTATGGCAAAGCATACAAAGGATGAGAGTGCTTTTCATTATGCTCAACAGTGTGTGGCTGGTTAGACAAAAAATCTGGTGTGTGCCATTTGGTACAAAAGTGTGATTTTGATAATACTATATGTAGCTTTGGTTGCAGTGCTTCATTTTGCAGGATATCTGAGGTATTTTGCAATTTGGGCAAAAATTGCAAAATGACCATTGGTTGGTATATCATTATCAGATCTTTTTACATTTTTTTTAAACTCTCAAAATATCTAATAAAACTCCAGTATCAGCCTAGGTATTTTGGGAATGATAAAATATTAAGAACTCAAGGATTACCAGCTTCTCTTAGAGCTTTCAGCCAAATGGAACTTGCTGAGGTGAAGCAATGAACATAAACCAAAAAAATAATCAGAACCGGGAAAAAAACACAAGGGCAGGGAATGATATGACAGGAGGAAAGACAGATTAAGGATGTTACAAGATCACTTAATAGAAAAAACAGACTGATTATTATGCATCTGTAAATATTTTAAGCTCACAGACGTAATCCACTCATAATGGAGGAACTGAGTCTATAGAATAATTCAGTCCACATCATGAAATGTGTTTCAGAGTTTTGGCTTCTTTGACAAAAATCTGTGCCTGATTGTGCAGACTCCTCTCTCCATGCCCACAATGTTTTGAAGAAAAAAAAATCAATGGAGGCAAAGGATAAGGAAATAGGAAAAAGTGAGGCAAAACACCACATTTCTCTCTGTGGCACCTTAGTAACTTAATCAGCCTTAATCTTTCCTCCCCATTCCCTGCAGCAGATCAAAGACTCTATGTTTGGACTCTTGCTCCTCAATTAGATGGATTAGTTTCAAATTAAGTTTTGATTTGCTCCTGGTGTGACACTCTCTGCAGGTTGGCACAGGAAAGGCACGTGAATGGCCAAAACATATACAATCGTCCCATGGTTGGGAGGGACACAGGGGAAAATGAGGCCCTCATCACTGGGAGGCCCCAGAAACATGCCTTAATAGGTCCTCAAAGGCATTCTTGAATAGGCAGTGACTCTTCCCAGTCCGTCTGCTTTCTTCTGCTCTTTAAAAAGTGAGTATGGGATGATTACTAAATCACTTCATTCTAAAAAAAACAAAAGTTCACACTGTGATTAGGTCTTGACTTATGCAGGGTTTTTTGACTCCCTTATGTGTGCAGCACAAACAGTTCTGACAACATTTGGCCTGGCTGCACCACAATGAAGGTGTGTTTGACTGTGAACTAATTAAAGCAGCAGCAAAATCTTTGAGTCCAAAGCTTTCAGGAATGCTCTTCATCATCTGCTTGCGTTGTGTTTCGCTTGCTTTTATGTGCAAAAAGAACAAAATTTGGTCTAAATTTGCCAATTTTTTTTGAATGAAAAAGAGATTGTTTATTTGATTATACTACTTTTAAATGTTAAGTCATTGCTCCAAATAAGAAGTTGAATAGATTAAAATTTTCGAAGCAACAAAATTCATATTGTCTTAATCGTTGACTTTGTTCTGTTTACTTTTTCTAAGTTGTATTGTTTTTATCCATACGCAGCTGTCACCCTCTTCTATCTCTCTGTGTTTCTGTCTCTTGTCAGTCTCTCTGGCTTTGTGTGTGTCATTCTTTCCTGTCATTCACACTCCTGGATCCCTGCTCATTATACACATCTGTTTGCAATCAGCCCGTCGTCTCTCCCAGTCTGCTCACCTGCCTCTCATCAGCCTGCTGTATTTCAACCCTGGCTCTTCTCCCACTTGTTGCCAGATTATTGTAGCAGCCACAGAGATGTTTATCTTCAGGCCTAATGTAATAAGTAATTCTTTGAGATTTTACTTTTTTTTTTTTTTTTTTTTTATGTGTGCTCCGGAAGCAGCCAGTTATCCTCCCACCTGTCCAGGCTGCCTTGATCAACTTCAGGGATCAAGTGCTACGAAAAGGTAGCTCTTCCTGGTTTTAATTCTGATAACCAATTGGCACATGGTTTTACCTTAGGTTTGACTGAGATTTTAAATCTGAAAAACAAACTTTCCTGTTCAGGTCACACTTATTTTGATGTTCTCTCTGTGGCCTACAGTGCCGGTCGTGGAGTTCCTTCATACCTACAGCCAATTCCTTTTTGAATTCAGGACAGGGTAGGAGGAGTCGTACCTGATTGGTTGTTATTCTGTGGCTTCTCACAGGTAGGCTGTTTTGTTTTTTGGCTTTTTATCTCCATGTGTTGTTATTGATCCTGGCAGAGATTGATTATATTGCATTGTTTGCACTTTCCCTGTCTTGTATGGACTATTTGATTTGCTGCCACTGATGTTGTTGCAGCCAACTGAATTATCCCTCCCTCTTAGACTTTTAATTGTATGTCTCATACTTTTTTTTTTTCTTTTTTACTTGCTGCAACACTAATTGCCCTACCGGTACACAAATAAAGCTGAATCTGAATCTCATCTTATCTTACAATGAAGGACATTACTGCATCTTACACACAGGTAGTAATGTCCTGCATTTGGGTCCACCCTCTAACAACACTGTAACCATTAGTAACTCAAATCAGTGTGCCACGCTGCAATTTTTGGTGTCTCATTGGGCTCGATTTACAGTTGTCCCTTTTTTGTTTGTATAACATTACTGAGTCTAATCCATTGTGATCTACAGCATGTAATTGGTGCTGTGTTTGTTGTCTTGCTGGCTTTCATATTTACACCAACCAAGAAAAAGATCAAATACAAACATCGAGTTGGAAATGTGCTTTTTCATGGTGACCTGTCAGCATCCCTCAGCTTCAGTTGCTAATCAGTTGTCCCTGGAATGAGCGACATAATATGGAGGGAGTCATTTTGCACTGAAAGGTAGGATATACGAATATTGTTTTGTCTTTATTTGTGTATTGCATGTTTGAAATATGTATAAATATGCAGTATGTTGTATGCAGTATTTTACCTGCCTACAGTCTATGGATGTAACTTAGCATTTTTGCAAAAATCCTTTATATATATATATATATATACACATAATGTTCTTTACAGTTTTTTCCAACTGCTAAAACACAATTTTGCAAACTAGGTTGGTTTTATCAAAATACTTAACACAATTCACAAAACTATACACCCAAACTGCAAAATACCTCATATATCCTGCAAAATGAAGCACTGAACCAAAACTACATACAGCATTATCAAAATCAAACTTTTGCACCAACTGGCACACACTTCATTCATATGACCAGATTTGTGTGTAACCAACTACACACTGCTGGGAATAATGAAAAGAACTCTCATCTTTACTATGCTTTGTCATAATACTAAAGTAGCTCAAATTGTAGAAAATTCTTCAGATTGTTCGCTTGCACAGATTTTTTTGCAGATACAAACACATGCTGTTGAAACATTAATTTTTTTATTTTTCACCAAACAAGTCAGTGCAACATATGCACAGCAGGTATATTTACATTGGAGTGAACAAAAATATGCTCACAAAAAACAGTAAACTGAAAAACAAAACTGCCAAAAAAAATGTGCAGAAAAAATATATAGAAGAAAAAAGAGGCAAGAAAAATAATTAGGCAGCATCTTGCCGCACAGTTGCGCTGCACTCTCTGTCCAGTCTCTCGCATTGTCAGCACATGGTTGATGATACGATCAACCAAGGTTGCTCTGATTTCATTTGAAAGTTCTTGTCTGTTTTGGAGATGAACTCCTCTACCAGCTCTACCCTGACCTGTCACTCTTCCTTCCCCTCTCATTGTCAACCTCTCTCTTCCTCTTCCTCTCTCTGCAACATCCTCCATTGTTGTTGTAAAAACAGGTGCTCACCTGTGGTCTTCTACAGTGCTTACTTCCTGATTGAAGTGTTAACAATTATCCATTGAGGTGTTTAGCCAGGTGGCACATGTGTTGGCCAATTAGTCATTTTGAATGGCAGTGTTTTGAAATGTCAGATTGTTGTGTCTTATGCAGAGAACTGTGTTCAGTGCATTTTAAAAAGTGGCATTTTGAATTACAAAATGTGTGTAAAGCAGAAAATGTGTTTAGAGTTTTGGAGACTTGAGAAGAGGTTTTGCTCTCTGTGTGTCAGTTTAAATAATTGTGCTATGCATGTCATTTCAGTGTGTTAGCAGCTGGAAAAAACTGTAATGTGCTCTGAACCTTCCAAATAAACAACTCTAAAAAAGTTCAGGTCACAGCACAAGGTTACATGTGGTAAGCTCTTTAAAAGAGTTAGAACAACAAATTATCACCAGAGGTTTTACATTTAATTCCAAGTTCAAAGGTCAAAAAGACCCAATAACTGGATTCACAGAGCTCAATCAGTGCAGTGTGAAATGAGGCAAATATGCATGCAATTTCAAATACCGTAGTTTAGTTATCAGTCAATCGCACACTCCTACTATCTGTACATTTCTGGCTGGTTGGGCAATTAAACCCACATTGCAGGTGGTACATTTTCAAGGATAAGAAGATTAGTAGGCTTCAGAATAGGTCATCGGCATGTTGTCTGACTTGCGTCTAAAGGCGTGTGTTGTGTGTGTGTTTATACCTTTCCCAAATTTCTCTCATAGAGAGAGGGTAGTTGCAATGAATTGGATAAATACAATAATAGCTTATGGAATAATAGCACACACTTTTGGACATATATTGCTTGAAGGCCTTCTTAGTATTGTGCTCCATTTCACAAACATAAAGTGACAGAAATCCGGAATACTTTCACACTTCAGGCCAATTATTACGAAGCAGCCCCTCTGATTCAGATGTCAGGAACGTGTTGACAGAGGAGGTTTCATATGCTGTTTGTTGATCACTTCTTTTAAAACTGAAAATGTATCTTATAAAATATCTGAATGGACCTTTATGTTCTCTGAGTTCTCATACAGTCGCTCTTATGTGCTCCTGTGGATGTTGGGGGTTCTTTTGAACATCATGTGTAGGTCAACAGTCATCACAGGAATAGTGGCACAAGAAAAGGAAGCTAGAGAGAATAAGGGAAAGGATAAAGAATATTAAGGGACAAGTTAAGACTTGACTTAAGCAAATGCCAATAAAGAAAGAAGATACAAGAGCACACATTCACAATGCGGGAGCTCTGGGACTCAAATTTCGCAGTTATCTCTGTTGTAGACTGTTGTAATATGTCTGTGTGTGTGCGTGTGTGTGCACTTAAACACGTTTTAGTTATTAGTTCACTGTAAATGAGGAAGAAGCAGTGATGTCATCAGACAGGAAATCCGGAAGGTTTTCATGCCGACGTGACTTCAGAAACATCTGCTCTGATCGTTGCTCTAAAAATTTCCACTGCTCCATCACTAGTCAATGTCCACGTAATATAGTCTAACAATCTGACATCAGGAATTTGTGAGTGATGCAATATTCAGTCAGTCAGTTGGTTGTATTTGTGGTTGTGATACAGTATGTCTGGCTGTCTGAGGAAAAAAAAACTGTGACTCAATGTAAATAAAGGTGAAACATCATTGGCTCCCTGTGTAAAAAAGAGCCACGCGTGTGGGTGTGTACATTGCTGTGGGATTATGTGTGTTAACCTTTATGTGAGTGTGTGCTTCCTAGAAGTGTTAAAAGGCCTGGGGGCTCATAGGCCTGTTACTTTGTATATATTGACTTCTATTAGTCACTGCTGCAGTCAGTCCTCTATAAGAATACAGTAAAATCTGATTCATGTCTGTGTCTGACAATTTAGCTCTGTCAGAACTAAAGCTGAACTAAGTCAGGGGCTTTGGATGGCTGAGGGTGAAAAGTGTATTTTTCCATTCATCAATACATTTTCCATAGCAATGAATTTTGTTATTCAGGGCCACCAGGCCAGAACTTCTCCCAGTATGCACTGGGAAAGATGCAGAGAACACCTTGACCTACTGTAATCTCAGTCTATAGAAGGGCTATATCTGCTCACAGAAAGGTCTTGAGTTTGAACTTGGTTGGCTGATGCCTTCCTGTGTGGAGTTTACGTATTGTTCCTGGCTCTGCATGGGCTCATTGTTTGCAGATATGTACTCTGTCGTTAATTGTGCAGTTATTTGCAGTGTTGGACAAATTAGATTTTGAAACTGACGATGGTAGATAATTGAGTGAGGATCACCAAAGTTGTTACAAATCATCCTGATGATATAAAAAAGAAGAATGCAACACAGACCTCATTAACATCTTGATGATGTGATGTCATTGATATGAGGTAGTACAGCCCTGTCACCTCCAACAGTGTTTTTACCCTTTTTCAATTTAGAGAGGGATCTATGTAGGAGGTAGATGGCAGCGTCAACCACCCCAATGACAGATTCATTGGCAAAATGTAGCAGGTCCATTGACTGGCTCACCAGAGGGTGTAGACAGACAAAGACCAGTGTCTCCAGGTTCTTCATCAGACTGTACAGTGTCAATGCCACTGGCCTGTTGCTGTTGAGGTCTTTATGGTGCAGGGTTTTTTGGCACTGCTACCACACAGGATGTTTTCCACTGCTGTGGCACTCTGCCCAGGATCAGGGTCAGGTTGAAAATGTGCTCAAATTTCCCACATAGCTGGTCTGTGCAGAACTTAAGAATCCCTGAGATGATGCCATCCAGACACGGAGCATTTCTTACTCAGTGCTTTTTGTGTTCTTTTCTCATCTCTTTGTTATGATGGATGATGGGCAGGGGACCTGTATGCTGGAGGCTTTGGGTGGGGCACAGGACATTGGACAGAAGAAGGAGTTGATGTGCAGGGTGGCTGTGAGCTGAATGTTGTGGAAAGAGGGGTGTAAGGGGTCATGCATGAGGTCAGCTCACAGGGAACCTCAGGTCAGCTTAGCTTATCCCTGGTGTAGACAATGGGGCCTTGGCTGTACTGGCCCAATAGCTCCTATGATTATGAACAATGCAAAAAACAGTAGAAATACTGTAAGTGTCACAGACATGAAAGCTTTGTGACGGCATGGAAATTTTTTCTACGCAAGACCATCTGTTTTGTAAAAAAAGAAAAATGTCTTAAACAAACATGAGTACAGTCATAGGTTTAATCAGATTATTTTTAATCACATTATAACTGGCCTCAAGACATTTACATTGTGTTGTTCAACCATACTGGAAGTGAATCAGAAGTGGGGTTGAAATGAAATTTTGACCTTAAATCAAACCAGTGAAATTCATCTGTGCGTCTTTTTTTTTTTTTTTTTTAAATCTGCTGCTACCTGGTCAACTACCACTCTGTTATGATTTATTGTCCAGCTCCAGATTTCTCATGATATGCTCTCCTCACACTCAGTCCACTCCACAGCAACATCACAACTCTTATCATCAAAGTACTAAATAGTGTTGCTTAAATTGTATTAACTGAAAGAGAAAGAGGGAGAAAGCACAGTAGTGAGAGGTTATTTAATGACTTGGGATTTGGGATTTGTCTTGGCTTACGGAGTTGTTGGTATGTGAATGAATGGTTGGTATGTAAATATTTGCAGAGTAAAGTGGTGAGCAGTAGACAGACATACAGACAGAGTACTTTATTAATCCCTTTGGGAGGTTCCCTCCGGGAAATTGGCATCTCCATTGCTTCTCATATATTGCACTGTTTAAAAATATAGAATACAAAGTAAAAAATAGAATATAAAATATAAAAATAAACACAATAAAGTAGGCTTTAGAGATAGCAGGAGTTTGAATCAAAAATAGGCACTTGTAGGAGAACTAAAGAAAATATGCATATGTATATGTGTGTACCTGAGTGTGTACATAGTAATAAGAGCAGTGGGTATGGTATGCTGATGGTAATGGTAGAGTGCATAGTATAGTGCAGAGTATAACAATATAATATAATAATATAATAATATAGTATCGATATATATATATATGAGATACATACTAAACTACATATAACAGTAAGAGTAGTAATATACAACTAGTTAGTTATCATAATATTATATAATAATATAATATGTGGTATAATAATAATACTATAGAATACTACACTGTGCTATATAACATCAACATCCACAACAGCAGTGTCAGAAATAATAGCAGTAGTAGTAATAATAATAATAACAGTAATAGTAATATATATTATACAAGTGTGTAACACAAGTGTTCATGTACATTATACATTCAGAAATAAAATATAATAATATAGAGGTGTAACATATGCTACACACTACTAGTAGTAGTAATAGTAGTGATAATGTACTAATAATAATAAGTAATAGTTATATGTGGTATCTACTACACTGTGTTATATGACACAACAACAACAGTGACAGATTTAATACTATTAATATTGATAACAGTACACTGTAATAAGTAACCTATAGAATTTACCCAATAAATCTGAGGTAACTATTTGCATCGACTTTTTTAGGGTAGATTTAACTCGATTTATTGAGTATAAAATATCTGAAATAAAAAGCTATGAAGTACTTAAATAAATTGGGTTAAATTTACCTCAGATTTATGTATATATTCAACAGCTACTTACTCAATAAAACTGGGTAAAATTATCTCTTAATTGCTAGTAGGTAATACCTGATAATCACTAATAAAAGTTAATTAATATCAGTTAGTAACCATTACTCATTCAAATAAGGTAAGATTTACCCTCCAAAAAAGACTTTCAAATGTTTACCATCTCAATGTTTTTAATGCATAAAATTCTCACAAAAAAAA
>JBBMOC010000083.1:1096623-1189024 GCA_037975185.1 Centropyge bicolor
AGACAGGAGCTGTGGGGAGGAGGGGAGGGAGGAGGAGGAGGGCTGCTCAGCTGGAGAGAAGGGGAAGGGGGGGGCATGTTCAGGTCGTTCACTCTCTCCACACCTTCCCCCTCCATGCTGGTCCTGGCTTTGTGGCCTGTAATGGTTTTGACACCATCCCAGACGTCTCTCATGTTGTTCTCAACGACTGAAGTAGCTGCCGTAGTACTCTGCTTATTTAAGTTCCTTTGAATGTTGTGAATGCAGTCATCTTAGAAATCTAGGTTAACTAAAAATAAGACTTAAGCCATCAAACCTGAACATTTCAAAAACATAAGGCCCTAAAATATATCACTCACTCCAGGACCCACACTGGGATAAGCCAGGAGAGGAGCCAAGTTAAGAAAGGACATCGTGCTAAGTAGGAAATTGATTTGGGGTTGTTTTTTTCACATGGTTTGTTGCAGGATCATAAGAAGGCTGCTGGCTAGTGGTTTGGGAGACAGAGGGCAAGTGCAGCATGTGTCTAACGTAAATCTGAGAGGCCCAGTGTTGGTCCATGTAGAGGGCTTAGAGGCCCAGGGGTTTCCATCACTCAGCCAGCAGTGGCCCACTGATGTTGCCCCAAGCCTTGTCCTTTCTCATCAACCAGAGCCAGCAGCTGCTCCTCTCAGCCTCTTTGGCCAAGTCTTTGAGGGCCTCTCGCTGGTTCGCTCCAGTCTCTCCAATGTCCCTCATCAGATGAACGGATGATGTTCCGATGAAGCCATGGCATCCCACCTCTACCGGGTAGATAATGGTCCTCCAGCCCGCCTCTCTGTACTCAGCAGCAAGTTCTGAATATTTCAGCCTCTTCCTCTCCGATGCTCAGCCGAGCGAAGGCTGACATATTAAGTGATCTGTTCACAAGGGAAAACTTCAGTTTTTTATTTGAGACTAAGACTTGGCAACAAAATATGGATTTTTTCAATTTAAAGGAACTGTGCCCTGTGGATTGTTCATTCATCGGAACTCCACGTCTATCTGGAGGTCTGGAACAATCGGCTCTCTTGCCAATTAGTGTACACAGAACTCTTTACTACTTTTGGACTGCAGTTGACTAAAGTTGGTTGGCCAAAGCTGTTTTATTATGTTTTAAATTATCAGCCTCCTGGTCCAGCTGGTCAGTTCCTACCTGAGTTTACTGACTTTCTGTCTTCTATTATTAAGCTGGAAAGGATGTTATTGGTTAGTGATTTTAACCTGCACATCAGTGTTCATCTCGTTGCTACTGAATTTCTTAATATACGGATTCGTTTAATTTCAGACAACATGTTTCTGGTCCCACTCACTTGGGTGACCATACCTTGGACTTTTTTTTCCCCTGGGCCTAGATATTGATAACCTCTGTTGTGAGGACCGATTGATCAGTGATCATAAGTGTATTTTCTTTGACCTCTCTGCAATTGCTGAACCTCTGTGTCCAACAACAACACTGCGCTCCCACAGTATTACACAGAGTACAGCTGATCAGTTCTCCTGTGAAATTAATGCAGATTTTAATAATGTAGAGGCTTTAATGCATATTTTAATGAGAAATGCTCAATTTTGCTGGACAAAGTGGCACCATTAAAGGTTAGGACCAAGGCTACCCATGGCGATGCCTAAGCCCGGCGGCTGCCATCCAGTAATAAACTCCTGAAGGGTGAAGGCCATCTGCAGATCCCTGAAGTTTGTGGCCAGGCTCCTGATGTTGTTGAGCATGTCGAAGACCTTATACAGAATGAGCTGGTGTGGCAATGATCCATACGTGTTTGCAGGAGCCACATGACATGCGTGTCAGAATTTTCCTTTTAGCCAGTTGGATCTCCTCCCAGATCACCGAAGAGTGCTCCAGGCATCCTGGGAAGCCAGGGACCCAGCCTTCTCGCAGCTGGTGTTGATGTAGCCATTGTCCAGCAAGTAGTTGGTCATTCTTTGTGAATGACCAGCTACTTGCTGGACAATAGCTGAACAATGGCTTAAATGTTTAACATTTCTCAAAAACGTCTACATTTCAGTGTTTAATGACTAAAATTGAATTTGGAACATGAATAGCCGATGAAGGTGTACTGTGTTTTTCCTTCAGTCAGGGTTAGAGTGTGTGTGAGAAGCAAACATAATGAGTGTGTACAGATGGTGAGGTCACACCTGTTGGTGGGATTCATCAGGTAACATTTCTGACCATGAGCGTGATGGTCATGGGTCACTCTTCTTTCCCTTCACCATTTTGACAGTTGAAAACATGGAGCTCTGTTGGCCAACATCACCAAACACACTATAGAAACTGTATTGTAATACCCAGCAATTGCAAGCAAATGTTATGTGAATCTTTTGTTGGGACATGATTAGGCATGCCACATGCTGCAGCAGTTGTCTTCTACTATGACCCATGCAATGAAACGATAAATACTAAAATGTCTCTTGACAATACCAGGCTAATATTTTGTTGTCTGAATTCAGCATTGCATGTGCTTATCCAGGCTGAGCAGAGTGATTTCATTGCTCTACAAGGCACCTCATTCAATTTCCACAATATACTGAACCTCCCAGCAAGTAAATGAATATTGTTGTTAGTGCTAATAATCTTATTTCTCTCTGTGAACATGGGTACAGTTTAAATAAAATTCTCACAAAGAGTCCCATAAGCTCTCTGGCCTCAATTTAAAGACAAAACAGCAACGAAAATAAACGTCAGATCAAATTGTATTTCAAGTAGGAGTAACATATTTATTTTGAACCATTCTCGGGTTATGTTTCCTTGCTATCATTCTCCTTTTGACTTTACAGTTTCAATCTAATTCAAACACAAAGGGAGGCAGGGAGCTCAATACAAAGGCAGGGTTGGACATATCTGACCGAGACAACACGGATCAGTGCAGGATGAGATTTTTTTAGACTGGGCTGTAGTGGTTTGGAGCAGAGAGGGATGGCATCTACAGTTACACTGGAGGAGAAATGAGTAAAGAAGATAGAAAGAGCAGAGCTGTTTGTGTACGTTCAGGAAAATCAATATGGGAGTGAGAAACAGCCTCACCTGTGGAATTTCTGTAAAAACTGTGCTAATATGAGATTATGGATCTATTTCACACTGAATTGATGTTGTTGAAAGCTGCAATCAGAAAAAGTAGGAGGAAATGTTCTTGGCCAGTGTGAGCAACACTGCATAAACATGGAAAATACATTGACATGTCTCAGTCCTCATTCTAAAATCAAATGTGCTCACACTAGGATGAATGTGTAATAAAATGAATGTGTAACCAGTCTGAGGCAACCATTGAGAGTGAGAGTAAATAATGTGAGGTGACACAGGCATATGACTGTGTGTGTGTGTGTGTGTGTGACTGAGTGTGTGCGTCTCCTAACATGACGTCTAAGCGTCTACAAGACATTCCGGAATCTCCCACTCTCCCATGCTTCCTGTTTCATGCCTCAGACAGGAAGCAGGGTCAATCTTTTCAGTAATATTAGTTTCTCCATTCAGGTCTCGGCTCATATTGTAATCAGATTCATACTTCAGCATTAAAAGTAATCCAGGAGAACGTTGTCTGTTCCCCCATGAAAATGCTAATAGGAACTGACTATCTATGACTCCATGGTGCAGATTCACCTATGACTATGATGTCAACATAAAGTTCAGTGCATATGGCCACATTATAACCACCCTCTAGTTTTTCATTGCCATCCACACATTAACATTTATACTACATATATGTATGTAGTATATATGTACAAGTATGAATGGAGTTGATCAGACTGTGAAAGAGAGAGAGATCAAAAAATAAAATACGAACAATAAAATAATTTAATGGGAAAAAAAATAAAGTAGTCCATAGAATTTTACAAATAGGTCTTCACTTACTTATACAATCAAATTTTTCATGGCCTATAGTTTTGTTTCCAATGAGGTTGAGCTAAATTACAGTTCTTTATTCTTAGATATTCTAATCTAAGACATGTATGTAGAGTAAAAATGACAAACAGAAGATGAGGCAGTCTAGAATAATTCTAATCATTTTTATGTAATTGCAGCTCACTTCAGATGTTTTGTCAAATAAATAGATACAGATACAAATAGTAGCTTTGTGTTGCACATCTGCTGCTTGTGAGTGTCTGCAACTCTGTTGGGAAAAAAACAGGCCTCATCTTGAAGTTATTAAGAATACAGAAACATTTAAATCTGGCTGATATTTCCTGCATGATGAAATGATTATATGTGTGGAAATTGAATGTTTGGATTGCAGCAGTATGATTCCCCTAGATCAGGTGAAGATATTTGTTTAGTCATCTGATTGCTGGACTAGGGTTTCTCTTGTTCTCCTTTGTAATTAAAAGCCATGATTACTCTCTCAGAGGGTTAGGACCTTTCATACCACCCAATGAAACCCATCAAATCAATCACTCCACCAAAGCAAATTATCCCTTGTGATACAGAGAAATACTGGCCAATTAGACACCTTAGGATAGTCTGTCTTTGACTGCTGAAATGGATGTGACCTCAGAAGTAAGTTTTATTGCCTGAAGACATTAGTAGAACCCACTCCAAGGCCATCTTTTGGCTACCTCGCCAAATTTCTCTTAAAACTCTGCTTAAAATAATCAATAACATAAAGTCCTCCACCTGCCTTTTGGATATTTGACTTCATTTCTATACACGGTTCTTTGCCCTCACAGTTTACATTGTGAACAGCTCCCTGAACTCATGGTAACAGCACAGAAACTTCCCTCTCGATGGCTAGCAATGGCTTTTGGTTTTTGATTCACATGACTGCTCAATCCTAGTTTTCCTTGACTTGAGCTCTGCCTTTGACACCCCTGATCACACTGTTGTCTTAAACCATCTGAAGGACTGTGTGGGCATCTTCAGTGTGGTTCACATACTAGTTAAATGACAGACACTTATCTGTTAGTGTAGGTTACTCTGTGTCATCTCCAGCTCCTACCCACCATGTCATCCCCTCATTCAGTTCCATTTCTATGCCCATGACACACAACTACCAGCCAATCAAACCTAATGACAAAACCAGTCAACAAACCCTTCTTTATTGCTTAGCAGACAGGAAAAGTTTCAGACTGACAAAATAATTTTTTTTGGTGTCATAGGTTGTTTAAGTATTTATCTCATCATGTGTTGACTATTGCAATGCCTTGTACACATCTCTCCCAAAAGTCTCTCCATTGTCTCCGGCCCCCAAAAAAATGCTGGAACTCAGCTCCTAAGTGGTTCCAAAAATAGGTGTGACAGTATTCCACCTATTTCAGCTTCTTTATTCCCTATGTCATTCAGAATCAGTCAATACCTTTAATCACTTTTAAGGCCATGTCTGGTTTGCACCTCCCAATATCTCCAAGCTGCTCTCCCCTTATCATCAAGTACACTACCTGAGATTCTCAGGAAAAACTGTTATCAATTCCAAAGTCATGACTAAAAGTCATAGTATGCATTTGCTATTTGAGGCCTCAGATTTTGGAATGCTGTGCTTTAGGTGATCAGTGGTGCTGAATCAGTGCCACATTTTAATCTTTAACAGTGGGTTTTATTTCATAAGCATACCATATGGTTTACATTTGTGAATTGTTTAAAATCTTAATTTTAAAGGTGACTAGCAAACAAAGCAATAGGAATACTGTAGTGGACTATATTTTCACCTAAAATGTAGTGGAGTGGGAGAGTAGTAGTAGTAGTAGTATGAAATAGTTAAATCAAAAACAAAGTCAAGTGAAGTACAATTAGTTCAAAATTGTGCTTACATACAGTACATGAGAAAATGTACTTACCTATGTTCCACCACTAGACAGGGGTAACATTTTCTCTCACTACGTACTCATGATGACAGTGTTTTATTATTTGACAGTGTGCCTCGTTGCACGCTCTGCCTCATTATGTTACTCAACTGTTGACAAATGTTGTGTAACACTGTCTAGTCAGCCTCCCTCTTACTCTAAGAGACTTGGGGAAAAGCGTAATTGTAATAACACACACATACTCAGCCACTCACTAATGCATAACACATTTTGACCGACCATGCTGACCGAGGGAGGAAGTAGGGGGAAAGTGGTGAGTCACAGTGGTGAGGCCAGCAGCTGTGGTAAGAATTCCCTCTTCATGTCAGCCAGCCAAGACAGGGAACCACCTCAGACTACCAGAGGGGAAGACATCCCCACAAGAAGCAGCTGGGGGCTAAAAAACTGAAATGACTCAAATTGAAAAACTGAATGTTTTCGACAGGAAGAGTCCATTAAAACGTTTCTAATCTTCAGACTAACTCAAAAGTTCTCTTCTTCCAATTGCCATATCTCTTGTCTACCAATATTGTATAATAATATTCATGCTCTATAAAGTCTCCATTAAACAGTTTGAAAACATTACATGTGTTGAATTTCCAAACAAAACAAAATTGAGTGAAAATTGGGCACCAAAACAAAATTAAGGACTGGCTAGGTACTCCTTTGAAAAAAGAAGAAGAAGAAGAAAAAAAACCCCAATGAAAGTTATTAAGGAGGAAAGTGTTAAGACATGAAATCCAGACATCAAATCCTTTCAGAGGCGCTACAATATATTGTAAAAACAGTTCAACATCTTAAAAAAAAACCCCCACTGGTTTTCTTGAATTTGAGAGTATTCCCTCATTTCAAATGATGTTGAAAGTGGAGTTGAAACAGAGTAATACACACAAATAGAATTAACAAGAAAGCAAACAAACAAAATAATTAAAACAACAATAGAACACAAACAGACATATTCAAGAGTGGTACTTTGTAATGAAGGCATTAAACTGACCTATAGATACAACTGTGTTGTATTGCATGTTGTAAAATGTAAAGTGTGTGCACCACAAAAAAAAAAAGCAGTTTTCCGAATTCAGTCTTTACAGGACTTCAAGCATCAGCCAGTCACTGGAACAGGTCAAACAGTGACTGCAGGGACCAGTTTAATAAGGAAGTCATGTTCAGGGATTTATCAATAAACAGGAACCAATGTTATGGATTGGGTCTCAGTTTATTTTTATGTTTTTTTTGTCGTTTATTTTATGTGCATTTTTATTTTTATCTCCAGCGTTTTTGCTTCTGTGGCTCAGGTGCTGGGGCCTTCTCTCTCACACCAAGACGCATCTGATTCTGCCTCGTCACTTCTACTTAAAGACTCCTCTCATTCTCCTCTCGCCTTTTCCTATATTCAAGGTGTCTCTACAGTATTCCTCCCAACCTGCTCCACCAGAACATCTCCTGCCGTCCTTCTTCAGCACCCACAGTGAAGCTCCTCCATCTCACCTGTGCCTCATCTTTTGCTTTTTCCAGTCCTGGAGGGGTTTTTTTTGTGTGTGTATAATAAATCCCTTTCTACCTTCCCCAACGTCTGTCTCACTCCTGGGTCCAGTAACCTTAAATCTTAACAACCAATGCCATGTCATGTCTTACTGTTAGAGATGCTCACCCAAGCTGTTCACACAAGATGCAATGATGAGTAACAGTTAGCTTCACTCACCAGTAATGAATCATAGGATGGAATGATAAACTGAATCTAGGATTTTAAGAGCAGAGCACAGGCAAGAAAACAGCCTTTGTTATTCGATTCCTACTAAACACAGGGAAATTAGATCTGTTTCTGAGCAAATATCCATTTTTTGTCAAAGCTTGCTGACAAGTATGAAATGTGTTTAAAGGTAACTTTTGGTACCAAGATATTTGTATTGTGAGCCCCTCTCAATACTGTGTCCGTTTAAATGATAATTTGCAAACCAAGGCCTGTGGGGTCAGACTGAGAGATATTTAAAGGGACCACATGGACCAGTGGCTGATTGTTATGAGTAGATTCTGGATACACTATTTCAGACTGATTCCCATCAGCAGCAACATATGTATTGAAATCATGGCAAATTTTTAATTACTCATTAATTGAGCAGTCCCTAAATGTAACAGAACAAGGAATAGACATAGAGCTAGAAATTAATTATATGTGATAACTGGCTTTAGTTTTTCTAAAGGCAGATGTGCATTTATTTTTGTTGTCTAAAAGTCAGCTGCTGTCGTCCTGCTTTCGAAACTGCTCTAAAACATAAAGGTGCCTGACCCACTAGTCATGTAGCGTTTGCATTAAAGTCATGATCAGAAATGTCAAGGGAAGCAGTAAGATCAAGGAATAGGAAAATCAAATTTCTCTGTCACTGTTGATCCTAACATATTAATTAAGAAAATATTTGTCCAATTGTTCATATACAACGTTTTCAAGATTTTGCCTGGAAAAGAGAGTGGAAATTGGTCTTTAATGATTAATTACATATCATTGATTTTGTGCATTACACTACAGGGAGCTGTTAATATTTTCTGTCATTTTTATAGCAGTGAAAGGCAGTTTGGTTGGGATGCAATTCAGTGAACAGGTGCAAGACTTTAGGCACTGAATTACTTCCCCAAGATCCCTAAGGGGTAGGTTTGGAGGGATTGCTGTCCATTGAAGAGAATAGGAATGAGGCATTATTCCCATTATTCTTAGTCAAATGAGAAAAGTAGGCTTGTCTGGAAGATTTAATTTCTTTCAAGATCAGCTTATTTATTTTTTTCCACTTCTGTTCAGACCTCCGACAGATTCTTTTTGCCATACTTACTTTTCCATTGTTTCTACCATGTGCTTCTTGTTGGTCCATGTATCTTTAGTTTTGGCAAAGCAAGATGATCAATGATCTGAGACATATCGTTCGAGAGATTGTCCACCGTAGCATCACATGATGGCAAGGTGGGTAATGTATACTTTTGAAAACTTATGAATAAATATATTAGCCGTACTTTACTCTACCCTTTGTGTGGGTGGAGCCAGCGACATATTGTTTGAAATAAAATTATTCTAATAAACTGATGAATCGTTTTGTGTTTTGTTGGTGTCATCAACATGAATAGTGATATCACCCCAAATGATAATACTGCCAAAGTAAATAGTGATTTTACATAAAAGCCCACCAAATTCTTCCAGAAAACTTTGTCTCAGTTTAGAAGAATGACGGACAGAAAGAGGAAGTATAACAAGAGCTGTGGATTTAATATATAGACCTACATTTTCAAAATTCATTAAACAACACAGATTTACAGCTAAAAATATCATTATATAAAACAGCAACCCGCTGCCTTTCCTATTTGTCTGAGTGCAATGCACAAAAGCATAGTAAGCAAGGGCCGTTTCCTGCAGCTTTATATAACCAGTTTGACCAAGACAAGTTTCTGTTAATGTTAGACAAGCTGAGATCTGACATTAAACTGTTCAAGTTTCTAAGTGCAAGGAGAAGTATAAACAGGGACAGACAGAGAAGGTTTCATATGTCCATGATATTGATAGCTGAGATTTTCTGACTTGTTACTGGATTTGGCCTATTAATACTTTGATAGGCAATGTCAGTGTGGGACCTACAGTATGTCACAAGGTGAAGGCTTTGCAGGAATGTAGTGTGAGTAGATAAATGATGAAATCCTATATGATTTGGATGGAGGAGATCATGCTTAAAGAGATCTATTTTGTTGTAGAAGGTGGTCAGGTTGCCCATGTAGGGCATGTTTCTTGTCATTGTTATATTATGACGTTATGAAGTTGGTATGGTGAACAGGTCAGCAAACTGTTGCTTATTCACACATTTACCAGGGATAAACTAACATTATCATTCATTTGGAGTTGTGATGAGAATTTGTTAAGAGGGAGAAGAATGTATTGCGGGGCACATGATGCCTCATCAGTAGGACATACAACAATAATAGCTGTGTCAAGAGTTATTGACCATAATAAATTCACCAAGTGTTATACTGACTCAACTGAATCAGCTGTTTATATGTTGCAATTACAGTCTTTCAGAATAACCAAACTAGCATATTCAAATTTGGACACACCCTTATCCAGCTGACCAGTATATTAGCCCCTTTGATTGCTGTTTATTATTGCACTGTGCAACAGTTGTTGGTAGCCAGCTACTTACTATCATGTTTTTCAGGTTATTGTTATGATTTTGCTTGGCATCTACTGCCTAATGTCTGAAAAATGGCAGAAGGGATGACTTAAAACTGATGAATTATGTGCTATGTCTGGCATTATCAATGGAGGCTGACATCACTAACATCACTGCAACCTGCTAGAAGGCAGTCAGGTGTGCTTTGACCCAAGTCTGGAGATTGACACAACTCAGCGTGTTTTAACAACTGATGGAAATGCAAATGAATGTGGCATGTTGTGACAAAAGTGCCAATGGCAACATTTCTGTGATCTTTCAATGAATTAGCATACAAACAAGTTGCTCCTGATCATAACCAGAATCACTGTGTGTATGTAAACCCACAACTCTGCATTTTCAAAAAGTATCTTAGTCTAATGTTGAATTAGTCCAAACACAAATCATGTAGCTGTTCACATTTATGGAGACACGCTCTCATAGTGTAGGTATTTGGAACACATGCTGACTTCATATAAGCACACAGGGAGAGACTCAATGCAAGCCTGTCCACACTTGACTTACAATTACAGTCCAACTTGAACAGATTTTTAAAATATCAGTAAATTGGTACAGTCAGAGAGAGGAATTTGGAAAACCCTGGATTTGGAACCTAAACCGTAACCAAACCTGCACCAGGGGTCCGTTGCACATAACTAGGATAAGGGATTTAGCAGGGATATCTTGGTTATCCTGGCTGAACTTATCCGTGATCCCGTTACACAAGAGAGGGATAGTGGAAAGTGGGATATGTTATGGTATAAGTTGCCAGGGAGATTTATTCTGTGGAGCTAGCCTGCTCCAGACCAGGCTTATTATTTTACTATTTATTCCACTGCCCTCTACACTTTGTCATGGCAGGCGGGTGCGGACTCAAGCGCATCACACAAAAATTGCTGATTCAAAAAATGACTTTAATGAAAATAGACGAATGTCTTAACAAAAACTTACAGCAAGACTTGACGTGGAAAAAACATGGACGTGGACATGATCATAAAGCGTGACGTGACGAAAGGTGACAATCCGGCAACGTGAACAAAAAAGCAACTGACTTAAATAGTGTTCATAGATGATTAACTTCAACAGAAAACACAGGTGAGTTGATGAGGTGGGTGTGGCTGTTAAGTGACATGATTCGGAGACAAGACACAGGACAAAGAAATATGACTGGCAGAACAGAAACCAAAACACAGAGCTGCAACAGACAGAACTAAACAGTACATATGACAGGACAACGCAGGACAGGACAATGACATGACAAGAACTAAGGCAAAACACAGGCAAAACTAAGACAGAAAACTAAGGCACAAATCAAACACAGAACATAAGACAAATACAAGACGTGAACTGGACTGGCAGAAACGAGACTATAGCAGGCATGAATCTAAACAGAGAACAAAAAACAAGGTGAAGGCCGGCAGGAACGTGACAGTGAAAACAAAGGCGGAACAAAAACAAAGTCTAAACAGAAACCTAAACTCACAACTATGACACACTTATCACATTCAACTAGACCCACTGTCATTATTTAAACATTTGTGATCATTAATTTAAATCACTGTAGATTTTTGAATTTAGTATTTCATATTTCACTCAATGTGCAATATTTAATAGTTCAGTATTTAATATCTAGTAGTATTAGTTTAGTTCAGTATTAAATTATATAATGTGAATTAGTTAATATCGTCGTATTAGCCTGTTTTTAATTTTGTACTATTTAACTGCCTCTATCCCCTTTGCTGCTGTATATTGCGATTTTCCCCACTGTGGGATGAATAAAGGTTTATCTTATCTTAAAATGATGATTTTAGATGATGTTGCAATCATTGGATAATTTACAGTTTCCCATAGACTATGTAAAATACACCTCCCATATAAATATAAATATAGGGATGAGCGAGTACACCACTATCAGTATCTGTATCTGTTCAACCATCTACATTATCTGTATCTGTATCTGTACTCGGAGTGGGCGGGGCCTACACCGGAGGTGGAAGCTGAAATGGGTGGGTCTTAAAACAGTACATTATTTTAAGTCTGAAAATTATATGGATTGATCAGCAGTTGCTAATCTACTGTATTCAAAGCCGATATACAGTATATCTTAATTTGTAATATTTATATTATTTTTATGAACTGCAGTGAGAAAGTGTCAGATACTGCATGCAGCCATATATAATAACAATATTAATATAGGCTACTTTGTATGTTCAGCTTTATGTGTGTATGTGTGTAAGTGGTCTGTAAGACTGTATATTTTTTAATGATCTATGTGAACTTGGTGATTCATGCAAACATCCAGTGATGGCAAACAGGGAAATAATATGTCAGCCTTGTTCACTGTATTCTTTTCAAAAGCGGGCGCTGTGTGACTGGTCACAGAGCGCGAAGACAGTCCGATACACAATGAGGACTTTCCTTCAGCACAATTACGGATATTGACGAGTTTTACTCGTGTCATACTCGTATTCCTCAAAAATGCTTTAACCGGCTCATCCCTAATAAATACATATCAAAGAGTATGATGTTCCCTTATTGAATAAGGTTAATTCAAAGCAGGCAAACCATCAGCTCCTCTCACAACTGAAGTTATTTGGAGACAATTCTTTCCACAGCTGTAGACATTTCTGCTGCAGTTATCCATCAGATTTATGCCTATAGCTGAATCACTTTGCTTGTATAGCGGCAAAGATGCAGAGTAATGAGTTAGTGGTTTGTCTTACTGCAATGTATCTAGCAGATGAACTAAGCAAACTAAGACCCAGGAGGTTTTACTGGAACGTCATAATCCTGAACACTTGGGTCCACCCAGGTCCTCCCATATGAGAGACACGTGGTGATTGCTGGGATCACAGTGCAGCTGGACTTTGCACAAGCCTGGTCCAATATGCGTAAGCAACAGTAACAATAAATATGAGGACAAATACACAGACTAATAAGGAAGACATATGCACCTCAAGGGTATGCTCACACACCTCATCTTTTCACAGGCAGGTCAACATTTGGTTTTTGCATTTGAATTTTGCCTAAGGAACATCCAATATCACAACTGTGCGATTGTCTAGAAAAATATTTCTTTGCATTTAATATGATCATAAACTGGGTTATTGTTTAACTGATTGTAGAAAGAAGCTGATGGTAACATCTTGAGGAGCATGACCCCAATTCCATGTCATTCATTCAATCAGTGTTTGTTATGTCCAGGAAGTTATGTTAAGTTTCAGAATTTAGTTTTGTCTTGTGTCTATGTTGTCTCGTGGCTTCCTGTTTTATTTAGACATCTAACTCTCCTCTCGTTTCAGGTAACTTGCCCCTTCCTCTTGTGTTTCCCTCTGGTCTGATTGTGGCCCCACCCTGATTGTTTCCACCTGTTTCCCATTACCTTGTGTGTGTGTGTGGGTATATATAGTCTGTGTCTCCCTTGCCAGATTGTCAGTCATTCTATGCCAGTCCATGCCACGTTATCTCGTCAATCAGGTTTTGTATTCTTTGAGACTTTGCTTAGTTTTCTGCCATAATCTGATCTTATGTTATTTTGATACTTTGTCTTGCCTTTTTACTACTATCAATGTTTGCCTCGAAGAAGTGATTTTCTGTTGATACTTTATTAAAAGATTGTTTATTTGACCTTTATTCTGTCTCCTGAGTCGTGCATTTGTCCTAGCTCGGTCGTGTCAGTATTTTCTGTTTTCAGCTGGATACTCTCCACTCCTCTTCAGTTACTTTACTTCCTGCCTTTGTGTGTATGTTTCCCACCAGTTTGATTATCTGCCACACTCTGATGAAGCCAGGAATGTTAGTGTGAGCAGTGCTTTAGAAAGTCATTTTGTGTACTAAGCATGAAAGCAGTCTTCTACATTAAGCTGTATTTATAGTTGGTACCAACAGCATGGGTTTTGGTTCAAAGTTTGTGTCAGATTTCAACCATTGATATGACTGCTGAAACGTTAGTTACATGTATTTAATATGATCAGGCCATATAGGGTATAGTGTCTACATTCTTTTCAGAGTGAAGTGTCCTGCACACATAATTACAGAATGGAGTTCAGGCAACTTACAATGTCATTTCTTCTAGTCTCATTACTGAAAAGGAGACTACCACTGTAGAATTGCAGGGTTTACATTCTTTCTTTCATACAGAGCAGAGTTAATGGTGCACAGAAATGTTCCTCTGCTAGATGTGTTAACTGTAAAGATTTCCTCAGTTTACTTAATCTTAGTCTTCACTCTTAATAGTCTTCAACAGCATCAGAGATTGAAAGGAGAAAACACAAGCAGCCAATCAGTTCAGTCCCCACAGGGTATCTCCATCACTGCCACAGCTACATTTATTGAAGAGGTGCGTGCCACCTATAATTAATTTGTTTACGGTTCTGCACTTAAAATGGAAGTGAAACAAAAACAAGCAGCAGACAGCTACACTATATAGCCAAAAGCCATTGGACACTGAACACAACTGGACTCTGGAGCCAGGACAATACTACTACTTATTGAAATGGACAGTGCCCATTGTAAAATGTGGTGGTGAAAGGGTCATTGTATTTTTGGTCTACACCCCTTCCAATGAAGGGCCTTCTAAATGTTAGAGGACACGAAGACATTTTAGCCAGTTGTGCTTCCAACTTTTTAGCAACAGATTGTGGATGTCCCTTTGTTGTTCCAACATGACTGTGCCCCTGCGCACAAAGCAAGGTCTATAAAGACATGGTTAAATGAGTGTCACTCATGCCGCTGTGTGTTATTTAGTTTAAAAACATAAAAAACAATGTAATGGATGTAATCCTAAATTGGAACAAAGGGTTTGTTCATCCTGTTTTTTTTTTCAACTTTAGTGATATCTAGCTATGCAGATAATTTAGTTTTATTTGTCATGTTTTTAAAATTTCTGCCTCCACTTCAGTACAATGGAAATGACTGGGATTAAGTCTGTGATGTTGATAGTGTGTTCTGTGGAATATTTAATGAAACTTTTTTTAAAGTTATTATTCATAGGTTTTCAATTCAACAATCTCAGGACAAGTGTTTTAGCACTGTTTCAGAAATAATCTATAAACCCTTCATGGCTGCGGTAAACAAAGATTGGGAGTTGTCACAAAACAAATGCGCAACTATTTGAGTGGAGGAAGCCCTTGGCAATGTAAAAGGAGTATCCACACAATAAGAACAAAATTACAAAAGGTATGTAGGCCTATCTATAATGCTTTAAAAAAGCAATGCTGCTATGCTGTCTGATAGCCCAGTAGTCGAATGTGATTGTGTTTTTAATCTTCCCATTGTGCAGGTGCAGCTGTTATGAAACACCTGTGCAACAAAAAGCTTTCAAACACCTGTTGAACAAGCAGGACACAATCTTGCAAACACTCTCTGCTCACAACTGGCTGCCCCCTCTTAATCCACACCCGGTTTGTTTTGTACAGACATATGGAGCACATTATGCTAAAGTACTGAAAGTTGTTATGACCCTGCCAGGCTCCTCAGAGGATCTCCAGTGTTTTCCTGTGTTTTTCCGTTCCCTCGTGTTTTCTGTTCTCTGTCTTTCTGTGCATGTGTTGATCTGTCTGTCAGTCTGTCATCTGGTGTGGGTGTGGTCTGTCTTCCCGCTGACCCCTGGCATGGCTCTACCTGCACATCTGTATACCATCACTCCGCCCAGTCTGAACACCTGATCCTCATCGGCCCATTAACTTGCAGTATATCCACCCTGGTTTCAATCACTGTTCGCTGCATTGTTTGCCCTTTGTAGTAGTTATACTTCAGGCTCTCTTCCAAGTGGTCCTCAGCATTTGTTTTGATCATGATTTCTCAGTGTTTCTCCTTGTGCCTCAGGATCACTTTCCTCTTCTTGCCAGCCAGGCATTCTCTGCCATTCAGCCATGACTTGCCTACCTACCTGCCATGCTTCCGTTCCTTCTCACCCATGCCAGTCTCACCTCTCCAGATCCAATCCCTGTTGCCAATAAAACCTTTTTTCCTGCTTCAACCTGCTCTGTCTCTTGCACTTTGGTCCACATCAGTGTTTGTAACAAAAGTACATTTTTCCTTGTTATCCTCAAAACTGAGAACATTGTTGTCAAAATAGGTAATATGATGTCCAATCATATGGAAGTGGTTTGTATATCTGAAAAGTTTCAAAAGTCAATAACACAGATTTAGATGGTCTCTCAAAGATGCCATCAGAGCAATTCTTTTCCATGACCTGACAAGGTACCATCCTGGCAAGCACTCAGTTATTTTAATAAGTTAGAAGGCAAGCTAACTTGGTTTTTTAAGTCAGATAAAGCATGTTTGTGAAGTAAAATGATTACATTTAGATGTTATTCAATATATTCTTTTCTCTCAAAATATATTCCACGGAAGCCTTGTTTGCACATTTAGCTTTAGTTACTAGTTACTTTTCAGATAAAAAATTTCCATATCCTTCCTGTCCAGTGAAGACCATGTATCTGCATTGTATCTCTTTACAGGTTGAGAATATCCTTCTATAGATAAATGAACAAACATATGATGATCTTATGATGATGCACTGATGTAGATTAACCAATAGGGGATATATAGGGGATGATTTTGCTGCACAATGAGTACAGTACACTGTATATTTTGCTTTTATCGCTTGGTTAGTTTTATGTAAGTGAGATTTTCAATGCAGCCAGTTTACTTAAAGTGGGGTATTTTCACAGTTTGGTATTCTGCATAATTGTCTACCTGCAAAATGGCTGAACACACTAACAAACAACCAAACACACACACACATACACAGACATTTATTTTTATATTATAGTTTTATTATGTTTTTTTTTTTTTAATTAAAAATCAAATTATACATTTTAACATTTGATTAGAAAAAGGTGTTTAAGAACAACAGAAGGAGAAAGACAGGGTGACAGCAAGACAGTCAGCAGGAGTTCCAGTGAGGGACCAGAGAATAATAAGTGACAACTCAAGTAACAGCTGCAGCTCTTGATAGGACTCCGGCGAAGAAGCAGTATCCCAATACAAGACACTGAGGGAAAATTCATGAATTTGACTTAGATCTGGCATTTCTTTTGTTTCTAATGATTCTTGTTTTCTATGGGTTCTTTATTCAATTTTAAAATGCAGTTCAAACTTCTATGTCAAGACCAATGTTTTTTGCTTTTGCTTACTTTCAGAAAATAAAAAGATGACTGCACTATTCCCAAATGGCCTTCCAATCCTTTTTTGCCAGTTAACCTTTTTGACTTTGAAGCCTGTCTTGTGTGTGTTGTGCATTTAAGTCCTGCTGTCTCCACTCGTTACTATACGATCTGACCATAATGGACTCAGTCAAGCCATATTCTGTGAGAGCCACATTCCCGACTCAAGGGAGGAGACCGCACCAGGTTAATGGAGAGATTACTTCCATTCATCGTTGTGTGAAGGATTTGTTGGATCAACAAGAGTGTTTCCAGGGAGCCACTGGAGGGCAAATTTGCAACCTCATAGAGCAGGTACAGCAGCTCCTGGCATATAGCAGAATATGGCAGCAGCTGCCATGCAGTGAATACCAAAGCCTGGCATTGGGTACAACGCTTCCTGGGGATTGCTCATTCTCGTAGATGCTTTATAAGGAATTTTAGCTCCATTTCTGTTCCTCTGTACTCCATACTCCTCTAAAACAAATCCTCTGTGGTCTCCCCCAACTGATCTTACTTTTCAAAAATTGAAAGATGGCTTCAACTGTGCTCCCATTCTCACTCTCCCAGACACTCATCTTCAGTGTGTTGCTAAAGTGGATTCCTCAGATGAGGGGTTGGAGTGGTCCTGTCTCAGCAATCTACCAAGGATCTTTAAATCCATTCTTGGACCTTTCTCTCAAGTCTCCCCAGTTGAGACAACCTATGATGCTAGAAACTGGGAATTGTTAGCCATCAAGGTCAGTGGAGCAGCCCTTCTCAGCCCTTCTTTGGACTGACCACAAAAATCTGAAGTACGTCAGAACTGACAAAGGACTCAACCCCAGACAAGCCAAATGGGCGCTTCTTGTTTTTAATCACTTTAAATTTGACCTATCATACAGACCTGGATCAAAAAACATTAAACCCAATGCTCTGTACATTCAATCCTAACTCCATCCTCCCACGTCCTTGTCTGGTGGGGGCAGTCATCTGAGGAGTGGAGGAAAGAGTTAGACAGGCAACTGCCAATGTCTCTGTTGCACATACCTGTCTATGGAAACGGCTCTTTGTTCCTGTCTCCTAGCACTCACCCATTGGCCCATACTCCAATGTGAAGAACCAAACATCGAATCTGATGGCCCACTATTAAGAAGGAGGTGGGAGAATATGTGGATGTCTGTCCTGTCTGTGCCCAAAGCAGTGCCTCACAGCGCCATCTTGTGGGTCAACTTTAATCTTTCCACTGTCCAACCTGCCTTCCACTAAAGAATTAGTGGAAGTAGAATCCTCCCATGTTTTCCATGGTTCTCCATGGTTTTGATGCTGTGTCGTGTTCTCCAACATATGGCAAGACACATTGATGGACCTATGCTTCATAAAAAGAGTCATTTTTGTTTCTGTGGTGAGGCACTTGATGAGAAGCAGAATAGTTAAAAATTGCAGAGAATGAATTGTAGAAAGCAGAGAATGCTTTCCGGTGTTGAGTTTATAGTCTGGAATTGACTGAATTGATGACATTACAAGCCATAGCAACAACTGATGGCAGAATGTGAACAGCAACAGAGAACATGTAAACTCCCTTGGCAGATAGCATGGATGGAAATTCACGGCAAGCAGTTTAATGGCTGGGCCACAGAGATGCTCCTTTACAAGAACAGTTTGCAAATTTCCCCACCGAGGGATGAATAAAGGTTTATCTTATCTTTATCTTATCTTACAGTAACATGCCCCAGGTTACACCTTGTGTATTTCACTGCAATCCCCCCTTCCTTCTTTTTACCACTCTGTCCACAGTCTCTGTCAGCCCATACAGTCTGAAAGCTGGGGATGGTGGTGTTCGACTGTGTCAAACCATGTGTTTGGTAGTATTTGATAACAACATCCTTGTCATGCCAGTTCCAGAGAATGAAACTTCAGTCACAGGTCCAAACCCCAACCTCCCTGTCTCCTGTGTGGTCACCACCTTGACTTGGGCTATTGAGGAGAAAGTCAGGTCAGCCAATGAGGGTCAGCTGGGCCCTTGCTCTTTTCTTCCAGATCATCTGTCCTCCAGATCCACATCACCCTAGGTGAAATGTTCCCCTGGATTTCGTCATTGGCCTTGTTTGCTCTTGGTCATCCTCACAGTGGTGGACCAGTTCAGTAAGATGAGTCTGATTTAGTTCACAGCTGTCTTCTGGCAACAGTTCTGTGCCCAACTTGGGACCTCAGTCTGCATGTCCACCGACTTTCACCACCAATCTAACGCTCATAAAGACCATTAAACAAGGAGACTGAGTCAGCCCTTAGCTTCTTGGTCTCAAAGAATCCCTCGTTCTGGACTCTCACGTCATAGCATATGCCCACAACATTCTGACTATCTCCACCATGGGCCTCTCCCCTTTCCAGTGTGCCTCTGGTTATCAACCACCACTCTTCCTCCTGTCCATCTGCATAGGCCTTCATTCGTTGCTGTCTTCCTCCTTCCCTCCCTCTTCCCCCCCGGCTGAGGAGATGGACTGAGCCCTTTGAGGAGTTTTAGGCCATTGGTCAGATTTGGGTTGGTACTATCATCACACGTTTAATGAGAGACAAGGACCAAGAGCCTCAACTACACCTGTTCTGTTTATCAATAGAATCACTGAAGTTTATTCGAGCAAAGAAGATAACTACTTATGTCACAGACCCATCTATTTTCCCAAAGGCTTTGAAAACTGCTGTAAACCTTTCCCACAGAAAAGTAATCTTGATGCTAATGTAAAACACTGACCTATATCAAACTCATTTTTAGGTAAAGTTAATGAAAAAAATCTTTGTAAACTTAGTACTGTTTTTAATGTTGAACTTCTAAGACCCTTAGGACAACTGGGGTGGGACTACTACTGGCCAAGAGCTAGACCAAAACATGGTGGAGCAGCATTTTGTTATTATGCAACACAGACCTGGAGTAAGCTCCCAAATTATATTAGACCTAAAGCCCTGACTTTGACCACATTTAAGTCAAATCCTTTTTTTCCCCGATTTGTATCATATTATAAAGAGAATGGTCTAGACCTGCTCTGTATGTAAAGTGCCTTGAGATGACTTTTGTTGTGATTAGCTTTTTAATCATCTTCATTTTCTTTAATCTTTCGATGTCATCTGATTCAAACAGCACTCACTTACTTTCAAGTCTTCTATCTTTTGTGTCTTTTGTCTGTATTTTTGCACTTAATTGTTAATCTTTCACTTTTGCTGATTAATTACTTTGTAAAGCAGTAAGGCATTAAGAAGCATCAAAGTTTGGGAGTCTCAGCTAATCCAGGGACATTAGGACACTTCCAGGAGGCAGGGAGTTGTATTTGTAACATAATCACCATATTTCTATTGTTACTAATTGTGACCATTGCGATGAAGGATTGTGGAAATATTCTCTCACATGTGTGATAAACCTTCGGTGTACTTCAAATACTGGGCCCAAATTCTGAATCTTTCCCCAGTTTACTGTTGATGTGAAATGTGTTCTCGTGGGATTTGGGAGTGGACATTAGGCCTTTCAGCTAAATCCTGGAGTGTAAGATCTGTTTCAGTCCATGAAAGCTGATATCAGTGGAACAATGGTGCTCATCAGTTACCGTTATTTGATTTACTGTACAGCAGTGAAAAAAACACGTCATAAACTTCATCACAGTTCCATAGCAAAACATTTCCATTTGGCTGATGTTCGTTCCTTGTTCCCATTATTATCGTTTTGTGTGTAGTGTAGTTAAAATTTTGGAAGGACTTTTCCTCTGTAAACATCTGTATGCACATACAGCCCTTTTTTCCATATGTGTTTATCGCTCCCACCTATCCACCCACTGTTTCAGCACTCTTGGCAGTGTGTTACACTTTTCTGCTGAACTAAAAGAGAGTAGGTGCACACAGAACTGTAAGTTATGAATACGTTTTTATGTATCGGATAATATGTTTGTTTGTCAGTATTTGTTAGCTTACTAGTTACTGCTTTCCACAATGTCTTACACCAGACAGCAATGATCATTATGCACTTGCTCAAATTTTAACTGGCACACTCTCAAAAGCTAGCTGACTGTTTGCTAGGTAGCATCTGTAATGGCAATTTCAACTCTTGTTTATTCAGCTGTCTGGGACGCCCCATCTCCTGCCTTGATTGTAGTAAAATACCCCACCTCCTGTCTCCTCACCAGACTCCTTTGTCTTGTAAAGCATGATATCTAGACCTGTTGATCTTGTTCCAGGAGCAGACAAAGGAGTGTGAAAACACTCTTGTGAGATACCGACACAGGTAGCAGACAGAGAGGTGGGAGGCACACCTTAGGGGGGCGTTCCCTATGGTATAAATGTTTAGGTTTTCCCCATGTTCGGGGTCTTTCTTCACCTTGACTGCTCGTGTGTTGACTGACCTTTTCTTTGCAAAGAAAATAAAAACCATGTCGGCCGGCAGATGTCTCTATTTCATTCTTCACCAGCAGCGGAGCAAAATTTTCACAACACATCCAAGTCATGTTAGCAAGGTATCTTAGCAATTAATGAATGAGTTAACACTAAAATTAAAACTACTTCACTTTCCGTTAATGATGGCGATGGTCCCGGGTTGAAGTGCTGTCCTCACACCCGACAAAACCACTCATTATTTTCAGAAACATTCAGAAATGAGACGTTAATATTTTGAAGTTGCAAACTTTATTGTATTTGCACACAGTTCACTTTAAGATTACATACGTTATTATTTTACAACCTCACACAGACGCCAAGCAGTTTGATACATTCTATTGGCGCAGCCTGTAACACATGTAGGATGTGACGCATATTTTGATCAACAAAATGTTAAAACACTATTTTTTTTTCATGTTAATGTTGTAATAAAGCAACAGGGAGCCACTGCTGAGGGATGAAAGAGCCACGGTTTGCCGACCCCTGGTGTGGGCATGGTTGTGCGTTGGAGAAGACAAGGGGTGTGGGATATTTGCATATTTCCTAAATATTTAGCTCTACACTTAACATTTAGATTTAGATGTAGAATTTGATTTTCATTCACATATAACCACATTTTAAAATCATTTATGTATCATTTATGTCTCAAAAACCATGCTCCAACTTTTTTCTGTTTAAAATAAGGAAGGTCCTAAGAACAAGAAGTCTGCTGGACTACTGGAGAGCCAGTGGAGCAAAGCTAAGGCTTTGGACAGTGTCCAAAGCCTTAATACAACACTGACAGACTGTGTACTTAATGATTTGTGCATGCGTGCGTGCGTGCGTGTGTGTGTGGATGGAATTCACTCATATTAGCATTTTATGTTGTTTAATAATTTCATACAAATAATGTAGTTTGATTGATTGCATAATTACTGTAGAACTGATAAAAACAGTACCCTTTTGGCATGAAAATTGTAGAATTGATAGATCTTGCACGATGGCTTAGTATTGCAAGGTGCCACAAGGGACCTTTCTGTCACCTCTTTTATTCACTTTATACACTTCAGACAGAATCCTGTCATCTGCAGAAATTCTCAGACAACTCTATCAATCTGTCTATCTACTACTGCCTACTACTACTCTGCTACCATAAGTTTGAGTTTAAATGCTTTGTGGAGTTTTTATTTTGTTAATTTTTTGTATTCTCAAACTCTTTATTTATTTGTTAAGCTCTCTGTTTCTCAAGTCTTATCTGATCTTGTCTTACAATTCTTCCTATGGTGAACATGACTGTTGGTACCAAATTTTATGACCTTCCAAACAGATTGGTGGCCTGGATGCTGGGCATCAGCAGCACAGGAAAGCTTAGGCATGTGGCCATGATACTCAAGAAAACTATAACATATCAACTAAGGCCTGGGGATTGAAGAGCAGGGAGGCAGGAGACCTTAAGCTGATGGCATCAGGACTGGACAACTGCAGAATTGCAGACCTGACGGGAGCTAAATGGTGCAGAAGCAGGAGACCTAAGGTGGGAGCTATGCTAGGAGAGGTAAGATGGGGCTGGAGAGGAGAAGACTACTACTTGCTACTACTTGGGAATGTTGATAGGGAACTGAAAATACCGGCATTAACTCTTAGGTGGATGGCAACCAGAACACAGAGCAGATGGGCAGAGCTGTCGGGGATGCCCAGAAGGCAGGGCATATGGCCGGGCCTGCTCAGGACGACTACCAGAAAGCACAACAAATGGGTGGAGAGCAAGTAAGGAGAGCAGCTGGACGCCAGCAACATAGGCAGGACTGCTCTGGAGGCCATTCTCAAGGCTCAGGGCGGAGATCTTGAGGCTGGAGTACTCTTGGCCTGGGGGAAGTGAGACTATCCAATATTGTTTCTCCCCATTGATGTGTCGGTTTTCTACTGGAGAGGAGGTGTCCTGTATTGTTTCCTTCTCTGTGGTTTCTATGGTTGCCATGGTCACACAATGAGCTGTGGCTGAAAGTTGAAAAAGTTGAACAATCCTACACTTTGAATGGCAAAAAAGCCATGTGTGTTCATGTGCGGAGCAGCTACCCTCCCTCCTGCCACTGCTGCCACAGCCACACGCCGCCTTAAAGCACCTTAACTGCATGTGGATCGGATAAAGACATTTTAGTTGTCCATAGTGTACTGTATACTGTACTGTAAATGTTTAACCAAGATTAATTACTTATGTATTGGGAAAGCTTCATATCAAGTAAGCTTAATCACACTCCCAAGTTATACCCATTGTTTATATAGATAATATAATTAGTCAATTAGACAATTTGGGTGAGGTTTTATGATTGTTTTCATGCATAAATTTGTCTGTAACACCATTAATTACATTAACCAGCAGATTACAAATTACACTTATCTTTCCCCAAGTCATCGGCCATCTGATTAGCCCTCTCTGGCCCCAATCAATTGTTGTTGAGTGACCTGAGTCGTTCATGGGGTCACTGATGGGTGGTACAAGCTGCAGATGAGGGACGGGGTTAGGGGACAGGGTGGGGGGATGACAGGCAAAAGGTATGTGGAAAATGCCCTAATTGTTTCAAGATAAATAATGTTTCCATGGGGAGGACTTACACAACAAGACTGTAACCAGGACACAGAACACTTACATAAGACTTCTTCCCATCAGCAACTTAGTTTTTCACACTCCTGACTTTTAAAAAATGTTTCCTCTTAGAGCAGAATCACTCCTCTTCAGGTAAATGTGGAAATATTCTAAAATACTGAATACCCCTTTCACTGTATTACCACAGTTTTCAACCTTGTAAACATGTCCATATAGTGCTTATTATATGCTAAAAGACATGTCACAAGCAACTTTGAGCAGTCTAAGACATGGACATTGTGCCTCGGAACAGCAGTGTACCAATAACAGTCTCAGAAACACTGATTCACACAGCCTGGGTTTCATAAGTAACATACGCAACAAAACAATCCCATCAACACATGGAGTAGGGCTATAGTGAGAGGAGAAGCCAGGCATAGCTACGTATCAGAATTTTGCAAGCTAATTGTCAGTATTTTCAAAACAATGTCAGAGGCGTGTTTTGGTTTTGGATGCAAAGTTTCAAAAGGAGAATGATGAACTTTCATGTATTACCAAAGGATCTGAAAACACTTCAAGGTTTGCAGTGGCTATTTTCAAGAGCACTGTTTTGCCGCAAAACTGAAATTGAAGCCCAGTGCTGTCCTATCCTTTGATTTCAGGGACACAGAGAGTACAAGTCAACATGTTGGTCAGCCAGTAAGTTTATTTTTCCTGTGTTTTATCCGTTGACTGTGTCCAAACAAATCTGCAGCACTACATAATGTTAGCCAACATTAGCCTGCCAAGTTACATGATAAATTATGCTAAATGCTGAAAGGACATTTTATATGGCTTAGGCATGTTGATAAACAAAGTTACTCCAAACCATTTGTCAGATAACTAAACTGCTTGTGTGTTTGATGAGTCAAAGCTGCAGGCGAGTGGTGGAGGGGTGAGTAGGGATAGAGGATGATACTAATTGTATATTTATGGATGTGCACATCTGTGCACATAAAGGCAAAGGTGTAGGTTGTATGTAATGTAATGCATGCCCTAAATGGTTAATTAAGGATATATGTATACATATAATTTTGATGAACATGAACATTAGCCATTTTGTTGTGGTTAGACCTGGATCAGAACTGTAGTAGTACACTGTATTTTGTGTTGTCCTGTTAGCTCTACCTGGTACCTGTACCACAGTGATGGTGGGCTGCTGAGCAGGCAGTTGTCAGTGATTGAAGAAATATGGGCTTTAGTTTTATTGAGAGACATGCAGAGATCCAATCAGAGCAAATTCAACTCGTATCAGAGAACCTCTACTGGAAGAATGCAGATTTACTACTCTGCAACTGAAACAAGGCAGGAAACAATGATTCAGTTCACTCTCTTAATCTCCTACATACTCATACACACAATGAAAAGTTTACGCGAGTTTTAGATGAAGGTGTGTACTGACAAACTAGGATCTTCATATATATATTCATATATTGTTTTATATAATCCAAATATTCACATGCACACATGCGCACGCACACACACACAGACGCACATACACACGCAGTCATGTTTTTGGATTCTTGTGTAGACACGCCATTGACATAATGCATTCCCCAGTCCATAACCCTAAAACCAAGTCTCCCTTCCATAATCCTTGTGTGGACCGGCCACAACTTCCTCCAAGACAAGAAAAAATCACAAGAAATCACAAGAAATGTCGTATCTCAAGGGTTGGTCCACAAATGGATAAATAGACATGTACACACACACAGACACACAGACACACACACACACACACACACACACACACACACACACACACACAGGGGCATAAAATCAGTTAACAAGTCAATTACTAATGAAAGCAAGGTGTGATGGAGAATGGAAGAACACACACACACCCTGCAGGGAGCTGCCACATGAAAACACAGCTCCTCAGGCATGCTATGACTGTGTGGACACGTGAGCTGCGGTGAGGATGTGGATGTGTGTGAATGCAACTACTAATCTCTGTTATTTCAACCCACACATCACTTACATATGCACATGTCATCAGACAATACAGAAAAATCTGTCTGTGATTGCAGTCAGCAAACTAGTCCACAGACACAACCACACCACTTAATTTACCTACATTTAGTTAACTTTCATTTGGTTCCAAATTTTGTTTCTAATACTTAGAGTAAACATCTAAAATATTATAATTGTTGAATTTTACACTGATAATTGGTGTCAGTGGCAGACTCTGAAACAGGTTTCCTTAACTTTATGTACAACAAAAGAAGCTTTCTGATTACACATATCATCACAGACACTGCATTAGCCAATTTAGGGCTGCTACAACCTCAAAGTCAAATCTGATTTGACTGCGGGAAGCGATCATTAGTCTTAAGTCTGACATTAACAAGCTATTTTTTTTCTTATTTTGTTGCTCAGGCCCAACATCCCTGGAGCTTCTGGACTCCACTGGCTAAGGAGGGAGATATTGCTGGCAGTGAAGTGGCAGGTGACAGGGGAGAGGGGTTAAATGGGGCCAAAACTGTCCAACTTGCCCCTTCTGCGCAACAAAGTGGATATATATTGGACTGAACCTAATCACACAATGGCAGGTGAATTATTGTTGTGAGTCAGTCAGAATGTTCTTCTGAAGAGTAGTTCAAAGCCAAGGACCACTTGAAGCAGCAGGTACAGTCATCACAGAGAAACAGTAGGCGGTGCAGTCCACCACAAAAGTCTCCATGCACCATCACTCTGGAGGCTCTCTTGCTGAAGAATAGACACATTGAAGCTTGTTTGCACCACAGCCTGTGGAGTCGCTTGTAGATTATTAGGAGAATGTAGTGTGGTAAGACGAGACAACAACAATCCAAAACATACAGCAAAGGACACTGCCAATAGGTTCCGAGGGAAGAAAATAAATGTTTTGGAATGGGCAAGTCAATCACAACAGAACATTTGAGGAAAGAACTGAAGATCACCACAAGATGTATGTGTTTGGAAGAATGGGGCAAAATCCCACTTGAACAATGTGAGAGATTAGGTGCTTCATATAGGAAGCATCTTACAGCTATTATTGCAAACAAAGGATTCTCCAACAAGTAATAAAATGACTTCGGTTAACATGTTCAGTACTTTTTTCCCTGTGTCTTTCCACTTTATGACACATACATTTTTATGGACTGGAATGTTACATTTTCCTTATCTGTGTAGTTTTATTTTGCTAATACCAATGTCTGATCCAAATGTCATTTTAATGGTTGCATTGGAAATACATTTGATGAAAAAAATGTGGTGTATTGAAAACTTACTTTCCCCACTGTAAGTAGTGCTTTTCTAGTATTATCAGTAGCCGCAGTGATTGTTTTACAACACAATCTTGCATTCATCCATTCGCACACATGTTCATACACTGGTGGCAAAAGCTACCATGCAAGGTGTGTCTCCTGCCTATCAGGACCCCAAAACCTCCTGTCCTCCCAAAATTCCATGAACGAGTTTCACTAGAGGAGAAAACAGACTTGGCCTGGTTTGCACAAACAACATTGGCAGCTAAAGAACACAAACCTTTTTAACACATGGGATCTTCAGACAAAATCTCTCTGATGTTATTGCCAGCATACAAGTCATCTTAAGATGAGAGAAACAAACAAATGTGCTGACCAGTTGAGAGAGCTCTTCACTAACATCATTAACACTTCCTTGAGCCAGCCAGTTTTTCCAACCTCTGTAAACCTACAAGCATCATCCCAAAAATGTCTGTGGTGTCCTCCCTCACCTGGGCTCACTTACATCAATGGGCCCTTATCAATGTGCATACCTTCCCCACAGATCCCAGCCAGGAGTCAGCCCTGGTATATCTGCTGAATCCAGTCTGGTCACTGACCAAAATGGTCTTCAAGAATCTACACCAAGTCCACTTGCCTTTGATTCAACTTGCTTTGAGAACTTCATGCTACTTTTTGCACTTGATCCTGCCGTGCTGTCCCTGTTCACGGCTCAACCAACACACCTGTAGAGGCAATTGGCATATACAGTCAAGTCACTGAAACACTAGACAGTGTGTCTTTTCATCAAGCACCAGCTACCACCAGTGATACTTCTGTCATTCTATGATGAACAGGTAAACAAAAGGTCAGGGATTTAGGAAAGGCTCAGAGGGGGCAGACAGCAGGTTAGGGGGTTGCTCATTCGGTCAGCTAAGCGGCCTGAGCAACAGGTTGTGCTCAAGAACAAGCTGATAATTATTTTCTTTTACTTGAAACCTTCTGCAGCAAAGGAAAAATCCCACACTACCTTAATGTTTTTAGGAAAGTATAGGCTAGTCCTAGATTACTGTCTGGGCATTTTGTGGTTGAAAACAGTCTCCCCTACAGATAGTCTGGTGGGAGTAAAGAAGTGATGAAGTTGGAGCATACCATCCCATGGGCAGGTCATTTGGTCAGTTGAAGTTGTGTGTGCTAGGTACGAGGAGATGACTATAACACAGCAGAAACAAACAACAATACAAATGTATCTCGGCCCCCTCGATGTGGGCATGCTCCACTCACTGCCATCATTTGATGCTTGTCAATTGATGACTATAGCACAACACAGACACACTGTACAGACAGAATACGCTGGGTATGGTAGCCATGACGTGCAGATTCTTGAATTAAATGTGACAAATATGCAGCTTTTCTGAAATGTTATATCGCCTGCAGCTACATTATATACAGCTGTGTTTATGGCATTAGACTGTGTTCAGACTGAACTGACTACACTGTACTGCACTGCTGCTTCAGGTTAAAGTGACATGAAGTCCAGTTCCCTCATGTGAGTATTTTACAACTCTGGAAAAAGTTGTGTCCTAACAATTGTGAGGTAAGCTACAGAATTATGCTGTTCATGTTACAAACTAATCCTCCAGGAATGTGTGTGTGTGCATGTATCTGATTGCCCAATGTATTGAGTTGTCAATGTAATGCATTGCATTGTAGCTAAAGTTAAGCAATATTCCGTCAAGTCTGTTATAGTGGCAAAAAAATGTCTTAATGATGTTTTTCCTACTTTCTGTTGCTAGATGGTTGATTCTACAATTCTACAATTTTATTTAGCAGACGCTTTTATCCAAAGCGACGTACATTGACATACCAATGGAACAGCCATTGGCGGCAATTAGGGGTTCAGTATCTTGCCCAAGGACACTTCGACATATAGGCTGCAGGAGCCAGGTATCGAACCACCAACCTTCTGACTGGTTGGTTCAACTGCTCTACCTCCTGAGCTATAGCCACCCATTGATCGATAATTTACAAAAAACAAACTCAGAGCATTGCACAGATGAAACCAGAGTTTGTTGGAAGGACCCAGTCTGTCGGTCAGACTGTGACAGTGTGATGCAGGTTTTGAGATGTTTCCAGAAGAAAGCTAGGCAGTAGGTAGTGTAGAGAGCCGAACACACACTGAGACTAATGTGAACAGCAAATAAACTCTTGTTAGCTGTCAGACTCCTCCATGACTCTGCTGGCTTGCTGTGCTCTGTGTTAATCATTCCAGTGTGGAGGCATCAGAGAGCAATTGGGATTGGACTCCAGGACACTGGATGTGTGATAGAAGGATTTTAAGACATGTGATGAATTATGTTTATGTGTGTGTTCTCATTCCAGTTTATTCTGTCTGTCTTTTTTGTCTTATTTCCTTCTCTTATTCATTGTCTGCTATATAGGTCACATTCAAAACACAGCCAAGAGGTTTCCTTTGAAGATCAGCTGAAAGCTAGTTTTCCCTTGTTTAATAAGACATTGTGCTAATCTGTAACAGATGTCAGACCTTTGTGTGATTCAAAGGTTCAGCCACATGTTTTGGATACAAAAACATAATAGATGCAGATGCAGTCACACCACTTCTCTGCATACAAACAAATGCATCAGCCTGCACTCTCTACAGCTCCCATGAAGTTTATCATGGGCTGTGTTACGTAAGAATACGAGTGTTGTGTGCCACCAGGGAGAAGGCGGGGTGCGAATGTGACCACTTCCTTGGAGTGACTCAGACTTCCATTAGCAGTGCATTATCTCTATTGTGTTTATCACGGAGAGCCACACACAAGCATACATACAATACACAACCCAAGGATCACATGTTTCATCTGTGCATGCAGAGTTTTGATAGATAGACAGACAGACAGACAGACAGACAGACAGCCAGACAGGCACTTTTTTGTCCCAAACTGGGAAATTCTTTAGTTGTAACAGCTACAGTTGAAACAACACAACACAGCACAACACTTTAACACAGCCTCGAAAGTGTCTGTATGCAGTCGCTAACTGATCCAGCCTTTTCAATCAGTTTGTGAAGTCTGTTCATGTTACCTGCTCCGATGCTGGTTTCCCAGCAGACTACAGCAAAGTACAAGCCATGACTGACTGGTAGAATACTTCCAACATTCTGCTGCACACAGGATCTCAGCTTCCTCAGGAGAAAGAGTCTGTTCATCCCTTCCTTATACACAGCTTCAGTGTTGGTCTTCCACTTCAGCTCGTTGTCAAGACACCAAGGTACTTGTAGTCCTCCACCACATCTACCCCCTCTCCTCTGGTCTTGGCCACGTTTAGGTGAAGGTGATTTCCTCTCCACAAAATAATCCACCCGTGATCTGTACTCCCCCTCCTGCCTTAATACACCCAACCACAGAACTTCTGCGCATGACAGGACCCGATGTTGTACTGGCAGTCACAGGGGTACAGGGTGAACAGAAATGGAGACAGAACAGTCAGAACAGTAAACAGGACTGTGTGTAGCTTTATCATGTGCCTCTAAAAGTAGTCGCCCTGTTTTAATGATAGATAGATAGATGTGTGAGAAAACATTACACTGAGGAAGGTATGCATAACAATATGTAAATAACATCAATAGCTCCCTAAAGTGACCTTGAAACTCAAAATGTATCTACAATTCATAATGCAATGCACATTGCACCTTTTTCTTGGCAACTCCTGCAAAGTTTAAATGGAATCGTCATGTTTCAAGAATTACAGTAGAAGTTCCAATCATAGTGAACATATAGCTGACATTGGAATGTGAGATAGGAAGGCCGCTTTCATGACAATGTTTTTATTTTCCACTGTCTCATGAGCAGGACTACAAATTATTGTATGTGAATTTACAAATGCCTTGTGTTGACTCATGAACAGAATAATCATCCACCCTTGAAGGGAAAAGTCACCTTTCACTTGGCCTGAGGTGAAAACATACAAACAAACTAACCTCTTGTAAAGGAGTAGGCGTGGAAACTATAATTACCTTTGATGACTCAGCTTTCGATCATGGGTTTGTCTCTGTACTTGGAGTTTTCCACTTTCACCTCCCTGTTTGTGGCAGGTGGCACCACTATATATTTAACCCTGTAAAGCCTGAACCATGAAATAATGGACAAAAAATTACAATTCTTTGAAACTGGAGCCTTTAATGGTCCTACTGAACAAACAAACAAACACATTTTCAAATATCAATTTCCATATATGAGTTTCAATTTTTAGCATATTTGAGACATCATTATGACTTGAGACTCAAAGTTTCATTTAAATATGTAACAAATTAGTAATTCTAGTTCAAAATAAAAACATATTTTCATTTTTATTACACAATTTATTCTTCTTATTACTGTGTATAATCTACAATCTGCTATCATGCAGCAATGAGAAATTTAAAGGCAAAGCATGAGCCATCCACATTTAGGACAGGAAGAAAAATATTGTCACTATAGCAAGCTGCAGTACAATCAAAGTAATCAGGGCGTACACATGCAGTCTCTTTACTGTGGTAACAATGTGTGCAACCATAAAAGAAAAAACACAAACTGCTGACACAAAGTTGGAATTACACTATTAAACCTTAAAACTTAGCATATTAAAGTTGTATCTTTAACCCTTTATAGGGCAAGTGACTATTTTTGGTCATTTCTGCACCATTTACAAAAGTGAAAAATTGTGAAAAATTTTACAACAGAAATAAAGTTCTAAATATTATAAATTTTTTGTTGTTTTAGTGTCTAATGCTGGACGCAAAGTGGAAAAGTATAGTTCAGTCACCAGCTGGCCTTGTTTGCCTTTGTAGGTGTCAACTGTCAACAGTTTTAGAAATGTCTCTTGTGTAATGGTGGTCTAGAGGAAAATGATTTAGTTGCAGTACCGTTGTTGGCCATGGGGCAACCATGGGTTGGTTTGGGAAATGAGGAATGTGATCATAATGTGAATGAAGCTGTCAGAGTTCAAATTGTGAAAAAGTTCTTTTAAAGTTATTCTACTAAAGAATCCTACAAGGCCACTTGTTCTATATAAGAGTCTACTTTTAAAACTTATCAAAACCTTTTGTGCTGCTGTAGACTTAAATCTCTTCTACATTCTTTCTCTCCACACTCTACAAACACCTGTGCAATGCTTTGCTGTGCCACCAATGTTACTGCTATTCATCCAGGGTGCAAAGAGAAAGCTGGGTCCCACAAAGAGGGGGAGGCTGGGAGAGAGCCTGAGGCATGTTGAGTGTGATGTTTTTTGGCTTTTCTGGCTGTTTATATACAACTTTATTTCTAGGGTATGTTCTAACCCATTCATGCCAATTCTCTTGAGAAATACGAATAAGTTGACAAAAAAGAAAACAAACCAAAAGTCAGTAACGGAAGTTTATTCTAAATATTGTTTTTATTGTAAAGCCGTACAGAGTGAAGTCCTGCATGTCACTGATTAGATAATCCTATTGCTGTTGTGTCAAAGATGTGGTAGTGAATTTCAGCTCTGCACTCTTTTCCTTCATGACAAGTGAAAAGTGTTTAATGGCAACGATGAAATAGGTGAAAAGGAAGCAAGTTTAAGGAAGTATCCAAACTTTAGGTTCAAGTTTTAAAGTCTGAAAATGTGTTGCATCTAGGCATGTGTAAGTGAAATAAGGAGCAGGAGAAACCATCTGCACTCTCAATATGCACGTCATTAGCAGCACCAGCACTGTGTTACCTGATCTAATCATACATCAAACCTGTTTTGACTTTGGTCAAGGGCCATTGAAAATGACCTGCTCATATTCTACCTTTTTTAATGACTGTGTTTTCACAAAGCATTCTCTGCTCCTGCCAAACAAAGGCACACACATGCAAACATATGTGAGCACATGATACATGTTAATTGTCAAAGCACTTCACTGACATCCCCAGTCTCCTGTCTGCTCCATTTGGGCAAAGCAATTTTGTTGAATTGCTCCAGCAAATCGCCAGCTGTACAAATGAAAAGCAGGATGTATGGAAATGAAAGCACTCTACTTCAGCACTTCACAGAAGAGGAGGGAGGGGGAAGGGACAGCATGAATACCAAAACACAGTTCACAATTTGCAGTTTAGGACGAGTTGACTCTATTCAATACATTAAAAGCTTTTTGTAAGTACATGCAAATAAACATTTGGAGGTGATGAAGATCTAGTTTTGTCAAGACAAGAAAACTTCTGACTAACGTACTGCTAAAGGCAACATTCAGAGGGATGTGTTTATATAAAGAATTAATCCTGCCTGAATGATGGATTTTTATGACATAGTACATCTGTTAGCAGAGGGTTCTGCTACCTTATTTGACAAATAAATGTATATACTGCAGGCACAAATAATTACAACTATGTGTAAATATTGATAAGGTAATTGATGAATGGAATGGCATGCTGAGGGTGGCAGGACATTTTATTACATCACACTACATAACATTTACATAGCTGACACTTTCATCCAAAACAACTTTGAATAAACCAAGATACATCCCCAAAAATTGCAAGACTCATGCATACATCAGCCTCATCAAATATGCTGAAATGCTTCCAGCTACATCTAGAAACAGGAAGAGTTTTGTGCGGTCTGAGTGTGTGAGAGAACTTGGGTAGGTAGACCAGATGGGCTGCTGCATTCTGGATGAACTGCAGATGTTGCATTGTGCATACAGGCACACCAGCCAGAACCTGCACCGCCTCCTGAGTGAGGAACAAATATATCTTTCTGATGTGGTGAGAATGAAGAGTGGACTGTTAGAGTAATCTTTGCAGTGAATCACAGCCTGTCACAAGCAGAGGACCCAGAGCAGAGCCATGAGTGACCCCCACTAGAAGACTGCTGAAAGGTCCAATGATGGAGGAGAACAAGGCTGTATGAAAGCAAAGGACAGTCACAGTTGAGTGGTCTGCCTTGAAATCAGACTGCCAGGGGTCAAGAAGGTTGTTCTGATCTACCTAAATGTTATAAAAAATAGAAGACACGGCTTGAGTGTGGGTATCTTTTAAAGGTTTTAATGGACTTTGTCCCCTGCAGCATTCTTCTAAGGCCACTGTATTTACACTATACTCCAAATGTCATCTGTCACATGAGCAGCAGATGAGCCAGCTCCTGGTTGCACAGAGAAGAAAAACATTCTTTGGGAAAATGCTGTCATCCATCCATTCACAGTGGAGAAGGGGCAGGACAAATACTACAAAGACCAACTGCCACATCTTACATGTATAATTGCTAAACAGCGACAACACTAGAGGAGAAATTAATACAAGAAATATTGCTCATATGAAAATACTCCTTGAATTGGGTTCTGTCCAACTTCAGTAACCAAACTATGGTACTTCCTTACCCACAAAATCTTATAATTTCAGGGCCAGAAGTAGTAATCTGTCAACTACTTCCATTCAGTATTTGTTGATAACGCAATCTATCTGCAAAATTAGGTGCTTGCAACACATACTTCTGGATTTTCTGTATCATAGCAACAAAGCGTCTCAGTTGAAAAATGACTACACCTCCAAAGTGTTCTGAAGCGCTTCTAGCTGGCATTTCAGAGGAACGCCTCATGTTTTCAGCTGGGGAAAAATCCCTCTGATGGACACAGTACCTTAGAGTGTTGAGTGAGTGAAAACAACCAGTTGTCAAAAAGGGATTGATGAGGTGGGTGAGGAAAGGACGGAGGTCAGGAGCAATAGACTGGAGAAGGAGAGAGGGGACAGGGTCAAGAGGGCAGCTGCTTGGGTAGTGGGTGAGGGCGTAGGGGGATCAAGGAGGGTAGAGAAGATAGTGTAGCAGGAGCGGTACTGGAGATTGATAGGACGACAGCGCCACCTGAGGCACACTCCCCCTCAGGAAGGATTACCAAACACTTTTAGAAATTAAGAAATGTAGGTTCGACTTGATATCACCAGGCGAGAGACGTATTTAGGTTTGCAAATATAAGGAAAATTTTATTAACAATAAGAAACAATGGAATAAGTAACTACAACTGAATAAAGCAAGTAAACTAAGTAAACAAAAGGAAAAGGCCACACCTCAACTCCTCCAAATCACAACACAAAATAACTACTAAGGAAAAAAGGGAGACCAGGGCAGGGCTTACCAGGAAAAAGGGGTCCTGAAACAAATCACCCGTGACACTGCACACCAAACTGAAAAAGGCCAGACCACCAGGGAGATCTGCTGCCGTAAGCCTGCTGTACCTGGCAAATAAACAGAATAAAATTAATATCTCAACATATAACTCAGAGAAAGGAGGTGGACTATAAAGAAAAACTAATAAATCAAGATAACAAGCAAAAAACACAAAGAAACAAATCAATAAAGAAAGCAAATTAATGCAAAACTATCCCAAAATTAACCGAAAATTGAAAATTAAAATGTTGGCTCAGCAACCAAGAGTCTGGTTAAGCTCTGGCCACAGGCACAGTTCAATGTCCAGTCCATGAAGCCGCAGGTTTAACAATACAACTGCGCGTGCATGGCATACATGCACATCGATAAACCACGGCGGACACACACCGGCACAGGGCCGCCGGGAGTCAGGATGAGTAACTCGGTGCTAGAGAAGAATGCGATGCCAGACACCAGCGTGTCAGAGTTAAAAAGTTAAGAGCGAGAGTTAAAATCAGAAAGAGCGAAAGAAAGGGCCAAAATGAAGAAAAGAGCCAAAAGAAGAGAAGAGCCAAAACAGCTGATCAATGTGTGTGCGGCAACGAGGGCACGCCGGATGCGCTTCCACTCAGCCGGAACGGCGTGGACCCAGGGCAGCCGGAGGAAGGGACACAGGCTGCAGCTTGATCACCCTGCAGTGCAAAACTACAATCAGCCGGGAACTGGCAGCAAAAGCATCAGCGCGGACAATGCCAACTTACCTAAGCACAAGGTGCTGCGCCCCCCGGTCTACAGCGAAGCCCCCTGCGCTAAACTGCCCCAGACGCCGACAGCGAACTACACAGATGGACGGCTTGTTACGTCAATACCAAGATATATTAATGAATAAGGCAGGCAAGAGTCCTACCTGGAATCGCAGATGTACTGTGCGCCTTGACGGCCGACACAATGTTGCGACCTACACAGACACAGCCGTGGCTCACAACGGCCACGGAAGTAACCCGGAAGATTAGAAGCACTAATTGCTAGCGCCGCCCAGCAATTAGTGCTGCCAAAACCACAGTGCAGTGCCACGCAGCGGCAGGGAGTAAAACTACCTCCTGTTACAATAGGAAAGAGTTTGGGAGGAGTTAGAGAAGGAAGATTAAAATTTGAATTATAACAGGGCCATGTGGAGGACCACATTGTCTGGGGGGTTTTGTCACTGGATCAGTAAACTTTTTTTTTAATGTGGCGATAGTATTGTTGCTACTGTTATTAGAAGTAGTATTATTATGGTTAATAGTACAAGTAGTAGTTATGGGGTGCCTTTTTAAACTGTTTTTCATTCTTTTTTCACATTTCGCTCATTTTACACACATTTGGTTATATGTGAACAAAAATCGAATGTAAATATTAAATTTAAATCTAAATCTAAATGCTAAATGTTAAATCTAAATGTTAAATCTAAATGTTAAATCAGTTGCCAAATGTAAAGCTAAATAATTAGAGATATGCAAATATACCATGCCTCTTGAGTAGGGATGAGCGAGTACACCACTATCTGAATCTGTATCCGTATCTGTTTAACCATCTATATTATCTGTATCTGTATTCGGAGTGGGCGGGGCCTAAACCGGAAGTGAATGCAGAAATGGGTGAGGCTTAAAACTGTACATTATTTTAAGTCTGAAATTGATATGCATTGATCAGAAGTCTCTAATCTACTGCATTCAAAGCCTATATACAGTATATCTCAATAATATTTATAATATTATTTTCATGAACTGCAGAGAGAAAGTGTCAGATACTGCATGCAGCCACATACAATAAAAATATTAATATAGGCTACTTTGTGTGTTCAGCTACAGCTATATATGTGTGTATGTGTGTAAATGGTCTGTGAGACTGTTTATTTTTTAATGATCTGTGTGAACTTGGTGATTCATGCAAACATCCAGTGATGGCAAACAGGGAAATAATATGTCAGCCTTGTTCACTTCTTCTCAAAAGGACAGCGTTCAGTACGAGCAAAGTTTTACAATTGACTTCGGACAGGAGCGGAGGCATTTACTGACGCGACGCGAGCTGTTTTCAGCTCTGTCTTGTCAAATGCACGGCGCGTATGTTGGGAGAGACGTGCAGAGACCATACAGTCTATGGAAGAGACGTGTCTGTGTAAGGAGGGGCGGGCGCTGTGTGTGACTGGCCAATCACAGAGCGCAGTCAGTTCCACAATGAGGATTTTCCTCCAGCACAAGCACAGATATTAACAGATTTTACTCGTATCATAATTGTATTCGTCAAACATGCTTTATCCGTAACGGATACTCGTCTGAAACGAGTATCCGGCTCATCCCTACTCTTGAGCCTTCTCAAAGACACAACCACACCCACACCACTGATCAGGATAGTAGTTGGTTGAAATAGCAGATGTAGTAGTGATCATAGCCTCTGTCAAGGTATAGACAAGAGAAAAAATGCACACTTGAAAGAAAATGAGTACAATATCAGTTTATTTATTATATTATAAAATATTTTTATAGCAACTGCACTATAGTCACTCGTGCATGGGTGTGGGAGACTGTTTTTGACGCGCTCGGAATCAAAACTATACAATTTTCACATTTGGGTGATGTTCCCGTTTAATGTTTACAACATGAATATGATTGTACTGAAGCCTGGACATCATGTCACACAAAAAAATAACATCTACCATCACCTTCTTGTCACTTAAAAAGTACAGAAATTCTTGGGCTTTTTTGCTGTGCAGATTGGACAAAAATGACACAAGCTCATCACGCAGGTCACTCTCCCTCTCCAACACATGGCCTTTGCTCAACCAGCAGACATCCTTATGCAGCAAAAGATCCTTGTGTTCAGCTGACCTTTCCTCCAGCAATGCTCAGAAAAGACGGTGTTGCAGACTAGAGCTCTTACGAACAAAATTAACAAGACTTGTCCCAGTATCCATCACCTCTTTCATTTCTCCACTCAGTTTAGCACACAGCACTGATTTGTGAATGATACAATGAAATGCCAGCAGAGCGGGGTTAATGATGGAAAGGCTCACCAAGCCCTTGAATAGTCCCTGCATCGATGGAGCCCTGTCCATCACCACTGACATGATTTTGCTCATCTCTAAGCCATTCTTCTCGGAGAACTGTGTCATCTCAATAAAGATGATTTCTCCGGTTGTGTACTCCGGCTAAGGAAGCAAACAAAGCAGCTCTTCCCAAAATGTCTTCCCATCAGAAAATCTTGCAAACACAGCCAGCTGTTCCATATCGGTTTAGTTACAGGACGAATCTATGGCTAGTGATATGGCTTCTGCTTTCTTCAAAGCGGTGAGTAGACAGGAGAAATACTCCTCCTCTAAAACTTCTACTCTTCTGGTTGCCATGTTAGCCAACAGTGGCCCCTGCTTTAACATCTCCACCTCATCTCTTTTTCCCCATCATGACTGAAACGTTCAGCAGCTATGTCAGTGGCACACTTTTTAATTAACTCGGCATCAGTGAATGGTTTCTTAGCTTTAATGAGGGTCCATGAAACTTCCAGTGATGCCTTTGTAGCACTTTATTGTGCTGATGCTGATTTACTCATAGTAGAAACAGACTGCTTGTATGACGTTATCATGCTTGATATTTTGTATTTACGCTGATCCGTTCTTGGAGGGTAGTTGGCATTGAAGTTGGCAGCATGCACAGAGTTGAAATGCCGCTTCAGATTGTCAGCTTTGATGACAGCAACAGTCTGCATGCATATTAAGCATGTCAGTTTTGCATTGGCATGGTCCGGTGAAATAAAACAACACTGGTCGGTCCATTCCGATTTTACCTGACGGTTCTCCTAGTCAACCTTGTGCTTCTTAGCCAAAGACATGTTTTTGGTTCATAACTTATTGTTATGGCCCAACCTACTGCAGGCCCACCACCTGCAGAGGGAACTGTTGGATTGGGCAGCAGTCGCCGGCGGGGGCCTCGGCAGCCCGATCCCCGGAACTTTTGGCTTTTGGGACTTGGAACATCACCTCATTGAGGGGGAAGAAGCCTCAGCTTGTGCAAGAGGTTGCAAGATACCAGCTAGATATAGTTAGTCTCACCTCCACGCACAGCTTGGACTCTGGAAGCCAGCTCCTTGAGAGGGGCTGGACCCTCTACTTTTCTGGAGTGGTGAGAGGCGGCGGGCTGGTGTGGCTTTGCTCACAGCCCCAAATATCAGCCGCCATGTGTTAGAGTGTACCCCAGTGAATGAGAGGGTCGCATCCCTGCGTCATCGAGTTGGGGACAGGTGTCTCAGCAAGTTTTGACAGTTGCACATTCCCTAACCTATCACTGCTCTGAACTGATATAATTTCAACAACTGTTGATACTATAACTGATCAGGATCAGGTAAAGCTACAGATTGAGGTTCAGGTTCAGAAAAAAGAGGCTGGAAAGTAAAGGCATGAAGCAACATTGACAACCTGACCAGCAGCAGGTGGGAAATGGCTTGTATAAATATTGTAAAATATAATGCCTATTAGGTTATGGAATGCATTGCATAATTTGGGATCCTCCAAACTATAGAGGACAAAACATGTTTGTATGCGTGTGTGTGTGTGTTAGTATGCAGTGTGGAGTGGTGTGGGATACCCATAGACATTCTATGTATTCCCCTGGGCAGACCCATGGAGCCCGACACAAGAAAGCCAACATCCCTGTTAGTCTAGACCTCTGTGGGATATCGGATCACCCTGCTGGATCCCACTGCGCATATTGGCTCAGAGCAGACTGCAGAGTGGCTGAAGCATGGGAAAATAATAAATGCCAAATATATATTTAGTCCAAAATCCCCCCAGTTGTTTGATTCCTTATAGATGGAGATGGAGATGGATTTTTCTGTCCCTCCAGGAAGGTGCAGGCCACAGCTGTCAGCTGTATCACCATAACCCAGGTCAGTTAAGACCTCGGTTTCACACACTTGACGTGTTGCAGTGAGCACTTTGCAAAAAGTGTATTTGTTTGATTTGTATGATTGGTATGATTTGTAACATTGGTATGTATGCAGTGTTGTCCAATCCTGGTATAATTTTTTTTTCTTTTTTTTACAAAAATGATTAGACTGGAAGAAGGTCTGAAAATGTGTTCAATCGTTGATCAACTGCATTCTCAGAGGCTCACCGTCATAAGTCTGACTCAACCAAAATCAAACCTTGATCTCAGCCAATTTCCATGCTAATAGGTCACTACCTTTGGACTTTGCCCCAAAGACATTTTCTCAGGCAGCACAAGTTCCCAAACAGTTTACTGGCCCCACTTCCAGAAAACCAATTCTAACCTTCTACTTTAAGTCAATCATCTCTAATAGTGATAGTAATAATTACAATATAGGCTGGTTCTGACTGCATTCTGTAAACAATCTGAACATATTAAGACAATATATGATAAAATAGAACATTATTAATACCAAAGGAAAGTATATTGACAGTAGCAAAACATAGGATAAAACAATAGAGCATCCAATAAAATAAGTGAAATATAGAATAGAGAACACTACCTAATAGGATAACAATAGAAGTGGGATATGTTAAGTATTCGATTCAATTCAATTCAATTCAATTTTATTTGTATAGCGCCAAATCACAACAAAAGTTATCTCAAGGCACTTTACATACAGAGCAGGTCAAGAGACCCGACAACATATAGAGACCCAACAGTTCCCATCATGAGCAAGCATTTGATGCAAAAGTGGCGAGGAAAAACTTCCTTTTAACAGGCTGAAACCTCGGACAGAACCAGGCTCAGTGATGGGCAGTCATCTGCTGCGACTGGTTGGGTTTAGACAGAGAAGGGTATGACTAGCAGCAATACAATCCACAGGCGTGTCCATAGCGAACAACAGTATTGAACGGAGACACATTGTCAGTCAGAGGCTTGTAAACATCGGTCCGGACTCTCCAGATCCAGTGACACAAGAATCTGCAGAAAGTGACAGGACAGAAGAGCACAAAACTATGAGAGAGGGAAGAAGTTGCATTAGTACGATGGATTGATGGGTTATGAATGGATGCAGGTGGAGGAGAGAGAGAAGGAGAGTGAACCTCAGTAAATCGTGGGAAGTCCCCCAGCAGTCTAAGCCTATAGCAGCATAACTCAGGGATGGCTCAGGGCTCACCTGGACCAACCCTAAGTTTTGTCAAAGAGGAAGGTTTTAAGCCTCCTCTTAAATGTGCCTTAAAGGGTGTCTACCTCCCGAACCCAGACTGGGATCTGATTCCACAGGAGAGGAGCTTGAAAACTGAAGGCTCTGGCTCCAAATCTATTTTTGGAGACTCTGATAACCAATAGAAACCCTACATTCTGGGAGCGTAGTGCTCTGTTGGGAAAATAGGATACAATGAGCTCTTGAAGATATGATGGTGCTTGACCATTAAGAGCTTTATAGGTTAGCAAAAGGATATTAAATTCAATTCTTGATTTGACAGGGAGCCAGTGCAAAGAAGCCAAAATGGGTGAGATATGATCTCTTTTCCTTGTTCTTGTCAGAACACCTGCAGCAGCATTCTGGATCAACTGGAGAGTCTTTAACGACTTATTGGGGCAGCCTGCCAAAAGGAAATTGCAGTAGTCCAGCCTAGAAGTTACAAATGCATGGACTAGTTTTTCTGCATCTTTTTGGGACAGGATATGCCTGATTTTTGCTATGTTCCGGGGGTGAAAAAAGGCAGTCCGGGAAATTTGCTTTATATGTGCATTAAAGGACAAATCCTCATCAAAGATTACTCCTAGATTCCTAACAGTAGTGCTGGAGGCCAATGCAATGCCACCGAGAGAACTGATATCTTTAGAAAATTTGCATCAAAGGTGCTTGGGTCCAAGTACAATAACTTCAGTTTTGTCTGAATTTAACAATAGGAAATTGCAGGCCATCCTGGTTTTTACTTCATTGAGGCATTCCTGAAGTGTAGCTAATTGGTTGGTTTCATCTGGCTTAATCGACAGATATAATTGAGTATCGTCTGCATAGCAATGAAAACTGATGCCGTGTTTCCTGATAATGTTCCCTAAGGGAAGCATATATAAGGTGAACAGGATTGGTCCAAGCTCAGAGCCTTGTGGAAAGTTAACTTGAGAGTGTCTCAAGGATTCATCATTGACAAGTACAAATTGAGATCGGTCTGATAAATAGGACTTAAACCAGCTTAGCGCAGTTCCTTTAATGCCAATTAAATTTTCCAGTCTCTGCAACAGGATTTGATGATCAACGGTGTCAAATGCGGCACTAAGATCTAACAAGACAAGAACAGTGACAAGTCCTCTGTCTGATGCAACAAGAAGGTCATTTGTTACTTTCACCAGAGCAGTTTCTGTCAGGGCTAGGCAGGAAACCCAAAAGTGCAGACACAAAAACCACTACTCAAAAATCTCAATCAACTTAAGTTTATTCACAACGTAGTGAGCTGAAAGAAATAACTAAAGGAGTCAACCATGCGGGTTGTAAAAGATAAACTGAACAAAAGGATATAACTAAAAGAGTCAACCAAAAGGGTTGCTGGGGGGCCAAACGAAAGTGCTGCCAAAACACAGAAGATAATGCAACTAAGAGTTCAGAGTCAAACAATACTCAGCAGGGTCTGAGGCTGGAGCTGAGGGCAGGACAGGCAGGGCAGAGCGGGGGGTCTTAGCCAGTAGGGATGAGCCGGATACTCGTTTCAGACGAGTATCCGTTACGGATAAAGCATGTTTGACGAATACGATTATGATACGAGTAAAATCCGTCAATATCTGTGCTCGTGCTGAAGGAAAATCCTCATTGTGGAACTGACTGTAATCGCGCTCTGTGATTGGCCAGTCACACACAGCGCCCGCCCCTCCTTACACAGACACGTCTCTTCCATAGACTGTATGGTCTCTGCACGTCTCTCCCTACATATGCGCGGTGCATTTGACAAGACAGAGCTGAAAACGGCTCGCGTCGCGTCAGTAAATGCCTCCGCTCCTGTCCGATTTTTTTTTATTATTTTTTTTTTTTTTTTAACCGTCTGCTTGCTCTTAGTTTGGCTGGTGATATGAAGTCAGTTGAAAAACTTTGCTTGTACTGAACGCGGTGCTTTTGAGAAGAAGTGAACAAGGCTGACATATTATTTCCCTGTTTGCCATCACTGGATGTTTGCATGAATCATGAAGTTCACACAGATCATTAAAAAATAAACAGTCTCACAGACCACTTACACACATACATATAGCTGTAGCTGAACATACAAAGTAGCCTATATTAATATTTTTATTGTATGTGGCTGCATGCAGTATCTGACACTTTCTCTCTGCAGTTCATGAAAATAATATTATAAATATTATTGAGATATACTGTATATAGGCTTTGAATGCAGTAGATTACCGACTTCTGATCAATGCATATCAATTTCAGACTTAAAATAATGTACAGTTTTAAGCCTCACCCATTTCTGCACTCACTTCCGGTTTAGGCCCCGCCCACTCCGAATACAGATACAGATACAGATAATGTAGATGGTTAAACAGATACGGATACAGATACAGATAGTGGTGTACTCGCTCATCCCTAGTCATTACTACTGAGGCCAATAGGAATAGAGGGCTCAATCGAGCTATGGCTCTCTACAGTGCTGAAAAGAAACCTGGGGTGGTTCTTATTTTCCTCTATTAATTTTGAATAGTAGTCTGCTCTAGCATTGCGAAGGGCCTTCTTACATGTTTTGAGACAGTTTTGCCAGACTAAGTGAGATTCTTCCAAATTTGTAGAACGCCATTTCCTTTCCAGCTTATGCAATGTTTGCTTTAATTTCTGAGTTTCTGGGCTATACCATGGAGCTAACCTCTTTTGCTAGATTAACTTCTTTTTTAAAGGGGCAATAGAATCAAAAGCGGACCGCATTGAGCCTCCAGCACTATCAACAAAATAATCAATTTGGGAGGGACAAAATTTAGTGTAGGAGTCCTCAGTTAAATTTAGACATGGCATTGAATTAAATGCCAATGGAATCACTTCCTTAAATTTAGCAACAGCACTATCAGATAGACATCTGGAGTACAAATATTTCCTTATTGGCGTATAGTCCTGTAAAAGGAATTCAAAAGCTATTAAATAATGATCTGATAAAAGAGGATTCTGAGGAAAGACTATCTTCAATTTCAATGCCATAAACCAGAACAAGATTAAGAGGGTATGGTTAAAACAATGAGTGGCTTCATGAACACTCTGACAAAAGCCAATTGAATCTAATAATGACATAAATGCAGAACTAAGGCTATCATTTCAGCGTCAACATGAATGTTCAAATCACCTACAATGATTACTTTATCTGTTTTTAGGAATAAACTTGATAAAAACTCTGAGAATTCAGATATGGATCAGGAGCGTGATACACTACAACAAATAGGATTGACTGCAGAGTTGTCCAGGCTGGGTGTGCAAGACTAAGAACAAGGCTTTCAAATCAGTTGTAATTGAGTTTAGGTTTAGGTTTGACTACGAGGCTTGAGTCAAATATAGCAGCAACTCCACCTCCTCGGCCGGAGTCTCGAGGAATGTGAGAATTCATGTGACTGGGGGGAGTTGCTTCATTTAAACTAACATATTCTTCATGACTCAGCCAGGTTTCAGTAAGGCAAAATAAATCAATATGATGATGTGATATTAGATCATTTACTAATACAGCTTTGGAGGACAGAGATCTGATATTTAAGAGTCCACATTTAATTCTCCTGCTATGTACTTGTCATATCCAAGAAAAAACGTTAAGTTACTTTTTTCAGTTAGGTCTCGTCTCATGTTGTCTTGTCTCTTCCTGTTTTATTTTGGTAACAGTTTCCCTTCTCATTTCAGGTTGCTTGCCCTTCCTTCTTCCTTCGTTTCCCGCCGGTGTGATTGTCTGCCCCGCCCTGATTGTTTCCTCCTGATCCCCTACCTTGTGTATTTAATGGCCGCGTCTTACCCTGTCCTGTGCCAGTTTGTCGTGTCTGCCGTGTCCGTCAACTCGTGCCTAGTATTCATGCATTTCATGTCAAGTTTACCCGTTTTTGCTGTCACGTTGTCTTGTTCTTTTCCTGCCTCGTTTTTCCTCAGCATTGCTAGAGTGACTTTCAGTTTATTACTTTGTTTGTTTGATTCCTTATTTCCTCAGCAGAGTGATTTTTCGTTGCTTCACATTTTTGCCTTACCTCGTTGGAGTGATTTTGAGTTTTGCACTTTGTTTAATAAAGACTTTTATTTTGAACTTTTTGCATTTGCAAAATTAATTAATTAATTAATTTTTATTAAATTTTTATGCACAACTCCTCACCTGTTAGTTTTAAATTTAATGAATTTAAGTGGTCTGGGAATAGACACAGTCTCAATGTGGTTTTGGGTGAGTAACTGCCCTAGTGGAAGCGCAGAGAGGTGTGTAAGACTACAACTCTGCCGCCTGGTCTGAACCCTGTTTTTTCACGGATTTTGTCCAGTAATAAATTCGGCCAGATTCCTAGATATGAGAGCTGCACCATCCAAAGTGGGATGGATGCCGTCTCTCCTAATCAGACCAGGTTTTCCCCGGAAAGCCCGCCAATTCTCTGTGAAGCCCACACCGTTGGCTGGACACCACCTCGACACCCAGCGATTGAATGACGACATGCGGCTAAACATGTCATCACTGGTCAGATTTTTTTTTTTTTTTAGTAACATGGTGGATAAACATAAAAAAAATTATGATGGTTAAAAGTAATATTGTATATGGACATGTTCATGAGAACAGGCAGGAGTAATACAGTCTGACGGCCACAGATAGAAAAGAGCTCCTGTGGGGTTCTGTGACGCACCTCAGTGGTCTCAGTCTACGACTGACGGTGCTCTGGTAGGACTCCAATGTGGTGTGCAGGGGCTAAGAGGTGTTGTCCATGATCCTGAGCAGTGTCCTCAGCATCCTCCTCTCCAACACCTCCACCAAAGACTCCAGTTGAACTTCCAGGACACACCCAGCTTTCCTGATGAGCTTGTTCAGTCTTTTAGCCTCAGCTGCCTTCAGCCTGTTGCTCCAGCACACTACAGTGTAGAAGATGATGCTGGCCACTCTGGACACTCTGTAGGAGTCAATTAATTTTTTTAAATTTTTAAATGACAAAATATTGATATTAATAAGTATTTTCTGATAACAGTTTTAACGATACATTTTGATTAAAGCAATTCAAAATCAAATTCCACTGCTTTGATTTCATTTTGTAGACAAAGTGGTTGTACATGGTTGCACATGTCAAAGGTCAAGGTCAAAGTGTGTATTGTCATGTGCACAGTTAAAAGAAGTTTCCCTGTACAATGAAATTCTTCCTTTGCCTTGCACTGAGAACTGTCATGTCTAGGAAAAAATGTTAAGTTACATTTTTCATTCTTGTCTTGTCACTTCCTGTTTTATTTTGGTAACCCATTCTCTTCTCATTTCAGGTAGCTTACCCTTCCTCTTGTGATCCCGCCAGTGTGATTGTCTGCCCCACCCTGATTGTCTCCACCTGTTTCCCCTACCTCGTGTATTTAATGTCAGCATCCTCCCTGTCCTGTGCCAGTTTGTCTTGTCTCGTTGAGTAAGCCTTACGCGCCTCATGTCATTTGTTTGTACTTTGTTATTCCTCAAGAGAGCGACTTTGATTTACACTTTGTTTGTTTTTACACCTCATGAGAGTGATTTGGAGTTGACTGATTTAATAAAGAGCTTTATTTTGAAAGAGCCAGCCTCTGGGTCATGCATTTGGGTTCAGATCAAACCTGGGTCTTGTCAAGAACAGCGAATAAAATACAATACAAAAAAAAATAGAAATTATAAAAGAAAAAATAGAGAATGAAATCAGAATTTAAAAGCTATGTACAGGATATTAACAGTACTATAGATGTGTTGGGCATGGGAACGGCTGCACTGAGACATAATATGTTAGTGTTAACAATTGTTTGACTCTGATTATATATCTTTATGGCAGTTTAACTTATCTTTGTGACGCATATGATCTATCACAAGAAAACCTGAAAGTCTGATTCATTCAGCAGACAGACAAAATGGTCTGAGGCCTTGAAGAATTTTAAAGAAGTATTTTTTTAAAGTCAAGATGCCAAAGTCAAAGACATGTGAGCTGTTACTGTGCTCTGACCAGCATCAACAAGTGAGTCTCAATCTCAATGATCTCAATATGTATTCAAATAAACATGTTATACATTTCTTTATAATGCATTACTTAAAAACTGAAAACACGTCCTGTACATTCAGTTCAGTTCAGCAGTTATATTTACTAACAGGTTACTATGGATTACATGCAGATGTGTAATAAATGCAACAAGTCTTCTGAATTAAATGACAAAATATTAATATAAGTATTTTCTGATATGATGCCCTTAACAGCAGGACAACACTATTTGTCTATGCCATCCAAAACACATCACAAAAAAATATTCTTTTTTATAATGGGATAAAACTATGATTAAAGGCAAATTCCACAATTTACATATCAGCATCTCTTTCCAGGTGTTGGGGAGTTCTACTGCATTTGTGAGAAAAACTGTATAAAGCCTTTAGAATTCTTGGAAAGCTAACCGGAGCTTAGTTTATCAGACTGCTGTACCCTGTTCTTCATTTCTCCAGATGCCATTGTTTTGATCTGTCCATCTTGTGTCTACAATGTCATACGGGTGCTACATTTAAATGTTAAATGTGTGGAGTACTCTTTCACAAAAATGGCTTCGTTAGGACAAGTGAAAGATCCCTGTGTGGGTCAAAATGACTGCTTTGTTAAGGTAAGGGTTAGGGAACGATCATGGTCATGTTGACTTGGCCCTGCACAGACTGTATCATCATCACCTGACTTCCCCTTTGCTCCTGATGGACAAGAGTCATAATTATTATGGCTGCTAAAGGCTCCTGTCACTTGACTGTATATAGAGTCAGTCATTTTGGGGCACTTTCTGAAACAATATACGCTGTTGTGAGAGGACAGTTTCGAACTCTACTGGACAGATGGAGCACCATTCTTGGTTGTGGTGGTGGAGAGTGCTGTCTAACACAATGGGCCAAATCTCCCATAGTGTTCAATTGGGTTGAGATCTTGTGACAGTGAAGTCCATAGAAGTTGATTCCCATCATTTTTATAGTCATCAAAGTATCACATCATTGGTGTGAGCTCCGGTCTCCAAACACCAACACTAATCACCCTGCAGACTGAGCCGCTCATAATCCGTGCGCTGATGATGACTGGCTGTTCCAAATCTCAAATCATTTTTCTCAACCAATTGTAGCGGAGGGGTGGGGCTTACACAGACTAACCTTGAGTTAACCATGAACATAACATACACATGCAGTGTAAATTGTCATGACAACAAACCTCAAGTAAAACCTATCCACCTTCATAGTACGGGTTAATCAGGAATTTACCCCCAACGTCACGAAGTTTCTCCTGAATTTACCCCGATAAGCCAGCACAGGTCAAATTCTCAGCTGATGCACCCATGTCAGTGCAAACAGAAGCAACGTCTTACTTCAATTCTGCCCCTGTGATGGAGGCTTCCGCCTGTTTCCAAGAATTTATCCAAAAACTTTATAATGCGCCAACACCATCCAGCACCAGTAGAAAGACTTTTTCAGTCTTGTGCTCACCTCAAAACACAACCGTCTCTGTGTTGGCTTTGTGCTGTGAAATTAAATTAAAGTGAATAAAGGAATAGAAATAAAAAGACTGTATCTTGTCAAGTCATTAGGCTTTAGGTTACAATATAGTGGGCTCTAGCTCTGTTGATTTTAATATGAACAATTTACCAGACTTTGACCTTTCATCTGTTTTTGAGCCTCTGGCTGTGATTGTTCCTTGTATTGCACCATGAACCATCATTGTGCCTATTGGGCAATATATTTGACTGTTATATATTCGACTGTTGTTAGCCTGAAGCCTGGCTCAGTCATTCTCAGTCTCAGTTATTGCCCTCCACTGGATTTGTAATGAGCTGCAATAAGCTAAATCTATAACACAAAATCCATACATCCATTATTTTGGTGAAAGTAATTTAAAAGTAATGCAGTAGTAGTGTAATGCATTACAATTCAGATAGAGAGCTGTAGTCAAGTCCACCTTTACCAAGTCCAAGACAAGACCAAGTCCAGGCTTGTCGAGTCCAAGTCAAGTCAGAGTCCACGAAGGTCCAAGTCCGAGTCGACAAGGTCCAAGTCCAGATGAGATCAAGAGTAAACCCTAAGACAGAAAAAAAAAATTCGAGACCACTTGTAATTTTTGTGATGCTAGATAGAGTCTGTCTTCAATTGCACTATATTTCATAATTATCCAAAAGAAAATGCAGTGTAAGAACACTGTAGAATCATATGAGAGCAATTTCATTATTATACTCAACACTCTCCTTAGACAGCATGTAATCCTCACTCTGAATGGGTGTTGGAAATGTAAGAATAACCTTGTGTGTGCAGATAAACAACAAAAACATTTTCAAAAACAATGTTGCTTCATTAAGCTATTCTCCACAAAACACATATCTGCTATATAAGGACTTTATGTGGATCCACACCAAACTACACATTCATAGATCCTAACAGAACATCCTAAACGTGTCGGGGGTTTTTTTGTTTTGTTTTTTTTAAATCAAGATCCATGCAGTTTTCACTGATTAATAAACAATGTTGTAAAAACCTCAATGTTTGCAAGAAAGTGAAAATATATTCTGACCCAGCCCACCACTAACTTTGGTGAAAATTGGTTCAGTCATTTGTCCAATGCTGCTACAAACAGCTGTTTGCCAACATGGCTTCAGTGAAAATGACTGCATGCGTAGTGGGGCTCTGGCACTCACGATCAGGTAAACCAATCACATGCCTGGTTGCCTGGTAGCTATGGTTACTGGGCGGCCAATGTCAATGCCGACTATTTAGAAAATCTGAACCAGTTTGTTTCAGGTTTCTTTTGAAGGACGTTAATTTACGGGAATAAAAACAAGGTTGGACTCGATCGAGACGATTAAATTATTTTGCCAGTCCAATGGCCGAGTCCGAGACAAGTCCAAGTCAAATACCAATGAGTCTGAGACAAGTCCGAGACGACAAAATAATGAATACTACAGCCTTGATGTTGGACTGTCAGCAGAGCCAAAATGCAGGTGATCTTCACTCTGTACTGTGCCTGAATGCATCTTGTGTAGACACAGATGGAAGCCTGAAGCTGCTGCTGCTCTGCGACTGTCACTGCACCTCCGTTTTAGACATGCTGTAAAGGGTGTGGATACAATTCATTCTCTCAAGTTCATTGTAGAAAACAATTGTGTCATGGTTTGCTCCTTGTGTTTTGTTATTTTATTTTCAGTGCATTTTTCAGTGTTATTCCTCAGTGTTTTTGGTTTTGTCTTTTGTTCAGGCATGACTTCAGTGGCTGGAGGTGTGGCCTGCAGGTGCTGGGTCCCCTCTCCCTTCTCCCAGCTGTCCCTCATTCCCTCCTAACGACTGGCAGCTTTAAAAGCTCCACGGTTCCATCTGGAAGCTGCCGGATCGTCCCCTCACTCTCGTCCTGCATTCCCAGTGTCTCCAGTGTCTCCAGTGTCTCCAGTGTCTCCAGTGTCTCCAGTGTCTCCAGTGTCCCCTTTCGTCACCTGTGCTCGGCCTTCACCCCCATGTCTCCTCCATCCAGCCTCAGCGCTCACCTCCCTGCCTCCAGCCATTGAAGCAGCTCCTCGCCTGTATTCCTTTGTTTGTTGCCTTTTTTCTCTTTTTTCTTGTAAGTCCTGGAGGTTTTTTTTGTGTTAATAAATCCTTTTTCTCAGTTCCCCCCTGGTCTGTGTGTTGCTCTTGGGTCCAGCAATAACCGAACTCGTGACACAATTGTACTTAATTTTGTACTGGTGTAGTAATAGATTAAACTGTGAAGCGGAGTAGTCTCATACTTCATCTGAACACTTTAAACAAAGTGTTCCTTAACAGAATCAACCAAGCAGTCTGACGAAGTGGAACACAGACAATACAGTAGTCATGCTGAGGTGTTCATTACATCAGATCTTTTGTAGTACACAAACAAATATTTTGGGGAAGTAAGAACTAAAACTATTTGCATATTCTTAATTAAATTATAAATAATACATAAACAACCATTTGTAAATATTATATTGTATTTATAAGTTGTTTATTTCTACATCCAGCTGTTATAAGGCTAACTGATTATTGTTTGGAGATATGTTTGTGTCCACCTGATGAATTTAAGTCCAGTATCAACTTATTTCTCTGGTTTTTATCTCTACTAATTCCAGGGGGATATATCTGTCTCTTTAGCTGCCATTTGCTCCACTATGTTTGCCAGTTAGTCTCTAATAACTATGCCTGCTGATGAACAAGTAATAAACAGTGAATTTTAGAGCTTTTTCTCTGAAAACAGTTTCCTGCTGACAAAAACACCACTATGAGATGATCTACAATAAAAGCTCCATAAACCCATTTCACATGTGTGTGTTTCTGCATTGTCATCTCCTACTTTATTATAATACAAATATTGATTATAGCTGCTTGAAAATATTTTCTGTTTCACTTCTGTTTAACCTTCTGTTAAACTTAAAGCTTACACCTGGGAATAGAACTGCAAATTATGCCAGTGACTCAAAATGACAGAATGTTTTACAGAGAGACAGATGCCAGAAATGTGTGTTAAGTAAGGGTATTATTGCTGATAGGACAGGAAGAGAGCTCATTAAGTTTTGTGACTCTCTGTGGCTTTTGTGGCATCATCAGAAAGTACAGGGAGGGTCTGATAGTGGCAGACACACTCACTTGTTATTCTTTCATTAAATCCTAAAGTTCTGCAAACTAAAAGTCTGTTGGGGTCCTCCTCATACTTCCAGATTAGGTTACATCACAGCAGAATGTCTTCCCTTTCCCTTTGCCATCCTCCTCCACAGGACAAACATGTTGTGATGAGTTTTTCAGCCTAGCCTTGTGCATTTTATCACTGTGACTCCCTTGGAAGTTTGATCTAGACTAAATATTTAGGAAGAAGCCATGTGAGAGGTCATAGGGGCCTCAGCCTGACCCTAAGAGTTACAGGCAAGGAAGGGTGTCGGGTGGGGCAAAGATCTCCTGAGGCTACAGGGCAAAGCTGACCTTCAAGCCTGTAGGGTTTAGACGGGGCAGCATTTGGGTTAAGGCAGCTCTGACTCTATCATGGATCAGTGATATCAGCCTCAAACATAACTTGTTGCACATTAACTTATCACAAGTTCATGAATACAGTTTGCACAGTGTATCAGACAAGTATCATAGCCTGTCTCATGATACAGAAAACTGAACTGATGCCTCTTGTACAAGTATTTGAGAGACAAAACATATTGAAGAGCAGACTATTTGTGATAAAAGTCCTGGGGGAGGATGTTGATAGAGACCTGAGACCCATAGTGAAAGAAGAATAGCATGTTTTCTCACACAGGTTAAGGAGTGGCAGCCTGCTTAGCAACACATACACTGTATACTCCACAGCCTTGTCATGACCCATACTGTATGTTCACTCATTAACTCAAAGTGACATTGAATAGAGTGGCATGCATGAGTCACACAACGGTTGTTAAGCTTCATTATTCTTCCAGACGCAAGAGACTGCAGGTGAATTGTGTGTGTGTGTGTGTGTGTGTGTGTGTGTGTGTGTGTGTGTGTGTGTGTGTGTGTGTGTGTGTGCGTGCGTGCGTGCACACACGTGTAAGCCAGGACATAGTGTGTTTTACCGGGGCTTTCCATCCAGTACTGAATCACACACAGAGAAAAGGTATAGGAATATTTGTATTCATGAATTGACTTGACTTGAATTGAATTGAATTGAATTGAAAGACTCTAAGTCTGTTTTTTGTTTGTTTGTTTGTTTGTTTGTTCTCCTCCTCAAACAATTTTTTTTTTTGATATGCCTACCACTGATTGGCATCTTCTTCATAGCAACAGCAGCCAAAACTCAAGGGAAAAGTAATGGGGTCATTCAAACTGTGGTTTTCTTCCCTACTGATAAAAATCAGATGACTAGCAGAATCAATAAAGACTATGTGGTCTGGGTTTTTTGTGTTATGCTTACTTTTCCTGTTCGCTTGTTTCTTTCAGTACGCGACAGGAGGTGTGGCCTGCTCCACTCTCTTCTTCCTGACCTGGCAGAAGAGGCACACCTGTCCACAATTTCCACCAATTATCTCCTCAATATAACTTCACTCAGGTGCCAGATGATTCCATCTTGTTCAGTAGCGTAGTGCCTTAGCATTGCTTTCTTACCTCCTGTGATTTTTTTTTCCTAAGAAAAAGTTTTTTAACTCGTGTTTTTTTCTTTTACTTACCGATCCAATCTCCTTCTCCAGCGCATTTCCAGGTGTGATCCTCACTGCCAGGTCTCCATGTGCCTCCCTGTTTCCTGCTCTGCCTCCAGCCGCAATCCACACCAGATCCCGCCATCGCAAGCCAGCCATCGCCTGTCACCTCCACCTGTGTTTTTGCCTGTGGTGTTTTTTTGTTTAAAGACATTTCAGACTACTCATCTTTTTCTGCTTCTGCCTCAGTCGGTCCAGACCACAAACCCTCTGTAACATATCCTCTAAGGTACAATGATTATCTAATATTTAAACTTGTCCATTTGAAGCTCTGTTATTACTTTGCTAATACTACACATTCAGCCAAAGATTTCCCACAGAAAGCCTTTGGTAAATCCAAGATGCACTTTTTATTTTGAGATTAGCCCTGAAATCTAAATTTTGTTGTTCATTAGAGCCAGAGATATTGTGGACAATGCTTTGCATTTTACTGCTCTGCATGGACAAACTATTGAGAGGGTCTCAGCATGTAAATATCTTGGGATCTGCCTGGATCAAAAAGTTACATTTGAATTTCATGCAAGCTTTGACCAAAAACTGGATGTTTTTGAGAGAATGATGACAGATGACAGAAACAGAGCTAATTTTCTTACACACAGCAAGAATCGCCTTTTTGCCTGTCCAGAATTATAGTGATGTTATCTAATGTCTCCCCACTGCTAAATTAAGGTTTTGTAAATCATTTTCATACACTACTCTCCATCATTATGTCAAAATACAAAACTATCCTGATTTTAGGTGACTTTTACATCCATGTGTCCTTACAATATTCTTGCCATGGACTTTTCAAAGCAAGCTGATACTTTTAACCATTGTCAAACTCTAACAGGGCCGATACACAGTAAAGGACATACTCTTAACCTGGTTTTGTATCATTGCATCATGATTAGCAATGTTGTATGACTACAAAGTGTGGTTTCTGATAAGAGTTATCCCTTAAACTGGGGATGGGCAGATATTCGGCATTTTGACACATATCGGCATCAGCCTTTTTTTCAAGTCCGACGGCCAATAAGAGATCAATTTAAAACTGGGTTATTATGGCTCTGATGCTGCCGCGTCTCTCTGTCCGCAGTCACTAGTCTGCATTGTCCCACCCACAGCACCATCTGATTGGTTACGTAAAATAAAACGGTACCATGTTTTGGTACCTAAATGCATCCTTGTGACTGTGAGGGAGTGGAAGAGTCGGCGATTTTCCATGCCGGACTTGAACACAGCATTGTACGCATAATAACGTCAGCAGCCGTGGCTTCCGTCTTTTCAAAATGCGATGCAGATTACGCTCGCTCAGTATTTGTGGCGCGAAGTGCGAGGCCAGCAGCAGGAATACTTCTAATCTGAGAAAGCACTTGGTTAAGCAAAAGATTTTTCTCAAAGCTGAAGAGTGAACGATTTTTGACAGCCTCAGATCTACAGCTACAACTCCTGCATTCAGCACCGTTAGCACGCCTGCATCCGTTAGCGACTCTACTCTACCTTTATTTATTTTTACTCCATCCTGTTTTGCTCATTTGTTCTCTCTTTATAAGAGATACTGCTGAATCTGGAAGCTCCCTGCACTTTTTGTTACAATTTTCAAACACAGAACTTGTTGATTGTCTAAGATGTTTAATAAACATATGCTTAAAGGCATAGGAACAAAGTTAAGTGCTGGAGTTCTTATTATTCAAAATTTTGAAACCAATATTTTCACTTTTACTGCAAATTAATATCGGCTCCAAATATCGGTTATCGGCCTCCTTGACTACTAACAATCCATATCGGTATCAGCCCTGAAAAAACCATATCGGCCAATCTCTACCTTAAACACCTATGTCTGTTATGCAGTAGTAGCTAATGAAGGCCTTTAATCCAGAAGTGAAAATGGCAAGGGAAAAGCCTTACAATGACCTCATTAATAAAAATAGTGGTATAGTCAACACACTGTATTACTCCTGTTGGATCTGTTCGCAGCTTCTGACTCTGTTGATCATAGTATTTTAATTCAACATCTTTAAAATTGGGTGGGAATTTCAAGTTTGATTTTAGTATTGGTTCTAGTCTTATCTTTTGTTGTGGTCATTCTGTGTGGAAATTGGAAATGATCAGGCCCAGGACTGCTAAAATAGGAAAGTCCATGAGGATCTGTTCTTGGGCTCTTACCATTTTCCATGTATATGCTACCACATGGCTACATGATAAATGTCTCATCATTGCCACAAGCCTTCTTTGATAACCACCTCAGTTTCAATAAGCATATTAATTCTGTTACCCAATCATGTTTTTCCAGAAAAAAAAAATCAAAAATCAGGTAATTTTATCTGCCAAGGACTGAAACCATTTATATACTTATTTCATCCAGGTTTGATCACTGTTCTCTATCTTCACACGACAAAGCCTCAATGAACTTAGGCTAATTCAAAAGCCATAGTCAGACTTATTATCAGGTCAAACACATCTCACCGATGTGAAATAAATTACCTACCAGAGGATCTCAGGTTGCATTCAGGCTTGTAGGAGGTCAGCTAAAGTGTTGGGAAACCTTAAGGTTGTGGAGGTTGTTTTTGTTTTGTATTTTTCTCACTGTCTCATTCTTTGCACCATCTTAGTAATTCTGCATGGTCTTGTGCTGTTTTGTACATTGAATGTAGGTAGTGCACTTTATGTAGTCTTGTAGATTTATATATGTTAATGTAGTCTTGAGTAGTACTGTGTAGTCTCTTGAGCTGTTCTGTGTGGCACCTGAAATAATGTCTCATTTTCACTGCCTACTAGCTGTATTGAATAAACACAGTCTAGAGCAAAGAAATTCCTTGAATACATTCTCATAATATTTTTTTGTGTTTCTTCAGTTCAGACTAGCCAGAAAGCAAAATTTCTTGACTGATCAAGAAACGCCTCTCAAAGCTCAGGGGTAAAAGGTAACACAATAAGAGTTCTCTGAATTTCATCTCATGCAAGGTAGAATGGAGAAATGACAATGGTGATGGAAAATGACCATGGAAACTATGTTGAGTGGTTTTAGTGGAGCAGTGAACCATCTCTGTGATAGGACCAAGGGCCAAGCTGAATGGGAACAAGCCAGACTCAGCAGATCAGAGGCTGGGATGATAGTTTGGATGGAGCAGGACACCACCTGTTTGGCTGTGATATGTCCCAGCATGCATCACAAAGTCAATATGATGGCCCCACCCACTAAAAACCACAAAATGAAAGTTGATATTGTCGTCAAAATTATTCTTATCTGAACCTTGCATTGTCTTCTTGTATATGGATCTTATTTCCATACGGTGGCCATGATCCTCATGGTAACATTTTATTCATTAATTTCATTGCTGATGTTTACGCAGGTTGTAATGAAAATTAATTAATAACGAATGAATGAAATGTGATGCAAAAGTCTTCATATAATGAAGAAATAAGTGTGTGTGTGTGTGTGTAAATGTTTCAAGACATTCTGTCTGGATATGAGACTGGACAGTCTTCATAGTTTAGAAAATAATCATGAAACGCTAACTGCAAATAAAAAACACTGAAAAAGAAGCAGATGAAAAGAGTGACTCCTGCAGTTAAAGACTGGATTAATGTGAGTCGTTATATTTTTGTGTTGGAAAAATGAATTCTTGCTGTCAGGATATTTTGTATTGAGTTTGTGACATAAAGACATATTTTAATTAAATGAGTTCCTTAGCTACAATGTCAGTTTATTTCTTATAAGTGAGTAATGAGAAAAATTCTCATCATCAGTGGATAAGATAATGTTTTGTTTTTAGTTATTCTATTCTTGTCATTTGCCTTTTTCCAAGTCTCATTTAATGTTTTTTATGTAAATACTTTTTACCAACTTCATGTTAGGCGAACATCACAAGGGTTAATCAGGCATTCAACTTCAAATGGTCCAATGAAATGGGGAGACAATTTCTTGGACTCCAATCTAAGAGGAAGATTTTTTTGTACAGAGCTATACCTTGTATCACGGAATATAACTAGGAGTTGGAGTGCAGCAGTGATTAGCCTGTTTCTGCATCCTGGTAGAGGAATGGAGCAGAGCAGCCTTGGCCTGTCTCCACATCCTGAAGCAACAGTGTATATAGGCTTGGACAGAAGGGACAGCCAGTTCTTATTATTGTGCAGGGAACAAGGAGGGGTTGATATCCTGGTGAACACAAAAATGGTGACATTCCATAGGAGGTGCTGGGCAAGGTGTTATGAGTGTATTCGACCCAGGGAAGCAGGGAGCTCCGGGGGAATGGATTTGAGGAGGTGATACAGAGGAGCACAGTCTCCATCTACTGATCTTCTGTGTTGGCTTCCATGGTTAGCCACCAAAATTACAGACGCAGAAAGGCCAAAGTGGTGAATGGAGAAGAGTGGACCTTCTTGAAGACCTGTGAGCAGACAGACTCTGGGACAAAAAGACAATTATCAGGGCTGCTTCCTGGGTTGGCCTGCTGTTTCTGGGCCTGTTTAACCAGTGATTCAATGTTCCAGGAGATGGCAGCAAAGAAACAGATAGGTGGCAAGATGGGTTCAGTTCAGTACAGTGTCAGAACTGGTTTCTTCTGATGAGAACTGGCATGAGAGAGCTGATTGTTATGAGGACCTTGGTGATAAGTTAAAGTGAAGTTAAACTATCCAAAATATAGTGCCCATCTGGCTTGCCTGGAATTCAACCTGTTAGCATATTGAATATATGAGAGATTCTTGTAGTCTGTCCATACCACAAATGGCTGGGCCACTCCTTCCAGCCAGTAGTGCCACTCTTCCAGGGCCAGCTTAGAGCTAGGAGCTCATGATTTCCAATGTCATAGTTCCTGCAGCAGTTTGCGACTGGTGGTGCCGTTCTGTCAGACTCCATCTGTAGCCTTCCTGGAGCGATGATGAAACCACGAAAATAGATCTTAGACCCATGGAATTCACATTTCTCTACCTAAATACTCAAAGTTTTCATTGGGAGTTTTGAATACCGTCTTCCACTCATCTCCTTAAATACAAACCAGATGGTAAGTGTTGTGCAGATCCAGCTCTTAAAAAAACAGTAGCTCCATGGAGAGAGGCAAAAGCAGAGTTCATTAAAGGGAGTGGATCCTTATTTTGATGGAAATAGTATTAAGATCTTGATAGTCAATACAATGTCTAAGGGATCTGTCTTTCTTTCCAACAAAGGAAAAAACAGCACCCACTGGAGAAGAAGAGTGGCGAATGATTCCTGCCATGGGAAGTCCTTGATGTAGTTCTCCATAGCATCATGTTCCGGCCAGGAGGGGTTGTAGAGCCTGGAAAGGTCGGCACCAAGCTGGAGGTCTGTTGCACAAACATATTGATGATAAAGGGGAAGAGACAGGGCCTGGTCTTTGCTGAATACTGGGGCAAGGTCATGGTAAATCTTTGGGACAGAGGAGGGGTCAGGAGGCTCAGGTTGTGGCTGTGCTTCAGAGGAAATGGGGTGAAGGCAGAATGCACACAGTTCTTGTGACAAACAGTGCTCTAAGTGTGGATTGTGGGTCTTCAGCCAGGGGATGCTCAGGGCAGCCAATGACATGTAACTTGATCCTTTCTGACTGATTGCCTGAAATCCTGTGGATAATGGTGCCTGTTGGTGGGCTACACAAGCTAGCAACTGTCCTGTGTGTCTGAGAGTGTCTGAGAGTTAGTGTGAATTCCATTTGATAGACAAGCGGCAATCGCACTCTTCCAGCGGGTTGGTGAGTACTTCTGTCTGTCAGGAGCTCTTTTCCTTGAAATTAGTCGAGATGTTAACCTTCATATTCCCGGTCATGCTGTCTAGTTAGGCCAAAAAAAATCAGGAACCAAATATTTAGCTAAGTATTGGTTGGTAATAGTTGCATATACATATATGACCCATAATGCAGCCTGGAGGCAAGCACAGACTGAGAAAAATCCAAGTGCAAGTTGAATCAAGGGCAACTGTATGTTCTTGAAGATGTTTCACTTCTCATCCATCCAGGTGAGTATAAGCCCTGTTCAGCAGAACAGATGGTGTCTTTCACTCCAATGTCAATGTGAGGATGGTACACGAACTACAGGGGGTCCAATGATGGCTTGACAACTGTACGGATGTGCCTCAGGATGTTTGAAGTCAAAGCCACTGGTCTTTAGTCACTGTGTATGTTGGGGTGTTTCTTCTTGGGCACAGGAACCAGACATGATGTCTTCCACAAGTCCGGGACAACCATCTGGCTCAGGTTCCAGCTGAATATGTGCTGGAAAACCCCACACAGCTGAGTAGCACATCCTTTCAGCACTCAGGGGCCGAGACCATCAGGGCCCGCAGCCTTTCCTGAACGAAGACAACTGAACTCACATCCTCAGGTGTGATGGAAATGAGAGGGCCTGGAGGGTTGTTTGAGAGCCTCGTTGGGAGAGGGGGGGCAGGAGGAGAGGGGTGGGGGGAGGGGAATGGATGGAGAGGTGATATCTCAGGTTCTCCCCTCCACTGATTTGTGTCCTACCTCTCATGAAGATATTTTAGAGTATCCCAGAGGGGAGAAGTGCTTGGTCCCCTCCTCTTCTCAATATGCACAGCCTCACTTGGTGCAATAATCCACTCCCGTGGTTTCTCATACCATTGCTATGCCAGTGATACCCAGTTCTTCCTATCCGGATATCATCGTGCTTTGCAGATATCTCGGCATGAATGAAAAAAAAAAACGCCACCTTCATCTTAACCTCTCCAAGACAGAGGTCAGAGTTGTCCCAGCCAGTCCCTCTGTACAACAAGAAATCAACATCGAGCTTGAATCAGCCCAACTCAAACCCACAAAGTCCGCCAGAAGCGTGGGCATCATGATTAATGACCTAACCTTCAAGGTTCACATGGCCTCTGTTGCTCAGTCAGGTTAATTCACACTGTGCAACGTAAGGAAGATCAGACCCTTCCTGTCTGAACATGCAGCACAACTCCTAGTACAGGCTCTTGCAATTTCACACATCTACTTTTGCAAGTCCTTACTGGCAGGCCTCCCTGCATGCACGGTCAAACCTCTGCAGATGATCCAGAATGCAGCAGCACATTTGGCTTTCAACCAGCCAATAACAGCACATGGCATGCACATTCCACTGGCTTCCAGTTGCTGCTCGTATCAAATTCCTGTTGGTGGAACAAGTTACCAAACTCTGTTCAATCTGCAGAGTGCCTTTCAGTCTTTAAAAAAAGATTAAACCCAGAACTTTACTGAACAATTTTGCACATGACAGACTGCAAAAAAAAATAAATAAAATAACGCTGATGCATCCTATTTCCTCCCGCACTGCCTGTAGGCACCTAGGTCCTATCACACGTGAACTCAGTTTTATGTCACTTATCTAGGTTGTTTTCTCCTAACTAGATCCTTGCTTGTCTTGTATTTACTCTCAGATGTATGTCCCTTTGGATGAAAGCACCTACTAAATGAAATTGTAGAATTCTAGAATTGTAGGATACTGACAAAAGAAGGAATGCCTTTAAAGCCCAACAAGATAGAAAATGCAAAGTACAATTGGAGAAAAGTGCACATACTTCCTGAATTGGCTGAGGATCCTGCAGCAATGACAATGATTTGACGTCAAGACAAAATGAAGGCTAAGGACACCAGTAATGGACTTTAACATCCAGTCACATTCATTTTAACAGCAAAAGAGGATGACGTACCATTTGAGACACACGAGGCAGTAAAATACTCCATGTCCAGGGCAGTGGACAACTGGCCTTTTGGATATTTTCAAGACACTATCAAGGAAGGTAAATTAAATTGGATTAGACAAAAACACTGATTTTACACTGAGGGACACTGTTGTTACTTTTAAAAAAGAAAAATAAGGCAATCTTTCTTAGACAATGTGGGAAGAGTGGGGAACCTCTGCTTCCGTTGAATAGGACACAGAACTTGATGTTGCACTGGGGATGAGGGGACCAATGTGAATGTTTGCTTGATTGTTTTGCGACAGTATGTGAGGATATGGGATATGGGTCAGTCTAAGGGAAACAATCCTGGCTCCCTTCTTCTACACTGCCAACTTCACACACAATTCAGCTAACTGCCACTTGCAAAAGTTCTCTGATAACTCCCAGTTGTCTGCCTTATCACAGATGGGGATGACATTAGGTACATAGGACATACCCATGGATTTATGGAATGGTGTCAGTGGAACTGCCTCCAGATCAATGTAGGGAAAATCAAAGCTTGCAATAGATTTCCACAGGTGCAAACACTCTCCTCCTACACAAGTGAACATCTAGGGAACAGACACTGAGATGGTAAAATATGACAAGCACCCAGATATAATGATGATATATAATGATAAACTGGACTGGACTGACAATAAATATTTATTATACAACATAGGCCAGTTTAAACTCTAACTGCTGAGATGCATCGGACTGCTGGCACGAAGATACTTGACAGAATGATTATGAGGGCCAGCTCTGTCCTGTCAAGCATAGCATCCCAGACCTAGTGGAGGTGGTGGGAGAAAGAAGAACAATGGAAGTTTCCAAATCCACATTGAGATGTATAGTGGTAATAATGGAGTGTTTCCAGTTAATATTGCTAGAAGGAAGCATATAAGGTGAACAGATTTTTTCCAAGCACAGAACTTTTACGTGTATGCAGATGTTTAAACTGAGATCTGTCACAGCCTGCTCTCCCCCTCTGCTGCTCAGCCATCTAATCAGCTAGCTGCTTCCACCTGCTGCGGTCACCTGCTCACCTGCTCACCATCTCCAATCAAGCCAGTGTGTATTTAAGCAGCCTCATTCCACTCACTCTTTGCCAGATTGTCCTAGCTCTCATGCCTGACTCTCCAGCACTCATTCCCAGACTGCTTACCTGTTGCTGACCCGATTTGTCTCCGACCTTGCTCCACGTCTCAGCCCCGGTAAATCCACCAGCCTTTTGTCCCCGACTACGAGCATTGCCTGCCTCCTGCCTGTTCCTCGTCTGCCTGTGGCTGGTCGACACTCAGTCTGCTCCTGCTCAGCCTGAAGATCATCTGCTTCAACTTCACCTCGCTGGTTCTCCTCCGGTGTTGTCCGCCACGCTGTCTCCCGCTCAGGATCCAGCTCCACGTCTCAGCCCCGGTAAATCCACCAGCCTTCTCTCTTCTGATACCACTGCCTGCCTGCTTCCTGTTCCTCATCTGCCTGCGACTGGTCGGCACTCAGCCCGCTCCTGCTCAGCCTAGACCCACTGCTTCAGCTTGAACCCCGCCAGCTCCCTTCCTCTGGAGTCGTCTGCCTCGGCGGCTCCTGCTCCAGGTCCAGCTCCACTCACAGCTCTCTTCTGAACCACCAGTGAGTCAGAACCCTTCTACCTCACCTCACTCGTTGAGCTGTTTGAAAACTGTTGGACATTTATAAGCTCACGAGTCTTACTTAATCCACACCTGCCTTGTTGGTAGTGTAGCAACATGTTCGCCTGCAATGTGGGAGAGCGGGGTTCAAATACAGCCAGATCAGTTTACCCCTTAATGCTGTTTGATGTGGTTCAAGGTGCCTCTTCCTGAATAAAGACTGTTCCTGTTTTATTTGTGCTGCAATTGGGTCCTTTCCACACCCGTTACAAGATCAACCTGAAGAATAGGACTTCAACAAGCTTATTGTGGTTCCTTTAATGTCAATGAAATGTTCCAGTTTTTCTAACAGGATGTGATGGTCAGTGGTGACAAGTGCAGCACTAAGAGACAAATACAGTGATGGGTCCTTTGTCTGATGCAATTAGAAGGTCATTTTAACATAACTTTTATCAGCAAGCTTAAAATATTGAAACTGATCAAATTGTACCTAAAGCTTCTTGATACCTACTTGAATGGCTCAAATTAAACAGAGGTGTGACTTACCTTCCTCTGACTTCTTCAGGTATCTGCAAATCAGGGAGTTCACTAGGAGGCACATCCAAGATTTTGATAAGAGGAGAAGGACAGTAATTTCACTTTTGAATGGAAGTTGTCAGTGTACCTTGAATATGTATTACAAGATGAGGCCATATGAGAGGGCTCCACTCAGGTATTTGTGCTGTCACAAATATAGACGTGTTGCTGCAGTATGTAGAAGATGTGGGAAGGATATGCGCTATGTAGAGGAGTACAGAAAGAAAACAAAGTGATGTGCCTGCACTGCAATGGTATTCACCGTGCAAATGCATGTTAAGGCTCTTCAATTTGGACCCAAAGACAGACTCAACCAGAACGTCTTGGTTTTTTTTTTTGGCAGTTTATTTTGGTAAATGAAAAGTACGCTGAAGGCTTGGCTCAAAGGGTGGACAGGTGTGGCTGAGCAGGGCAGGCAGAGGAGTTGAAAGTGGAAGACCAAAATAACCTGCTGATGACTGAGGCTAGGCAGTTTGGAGCTTGAACCGTGGAGGAGCTGGACTGGAGGATCAGCACAGAACAAAGGTAAACTGAGGCCCAGGGAAAAAACACCAAAATACAAATACTCAAATACATACAGAGCCAGGTCTAGCATGATGTTACAGTGTTAAACATACAATGTCATGGCTTTGATCCTCTTGTGTTTTGTTGGTTTATTTTCAGTCTTTTACTCCAGTGTTTTTGGTTTTGTATTTTGGTACAGGCATTGCTTCAGTGGCTGGAGGTGTGGCCTGCAGATACTGGGTCCCCTCTCCCTTCTCTCAGCTGTCCCTCACTCTCCTTAACGACTGGCGGCTTTAAAAGCTCTGTGGTTCCAACTGGAAGCTGCTGGATCGTCCCTTCACTTCCTTCTCTCACTCTAGTCGTATGTTCCTAGTTATTTCTTGTGCTCGGTGTTATGTCATTCTCTAGTGCAGAGGTCACCAACAGGTGGACCGCAGTCCGGGTCCGGACCCAGAAGCTGTCCCATACGGACCCGGACCTACAACCAAAACAGAAGGTTATGATTTGAAAGAAGGAATTCAAGTCTTTCCTGCCTTTATTTTTCTGAAGTTAAGCACTTTGTTCGAGCATGCACAATTTTCACATTTTATGTATTTTCTTTTATTTTGAAATTTTATTTAGTAAATGAGAACACATTATACACATCGGCAGTCACACATAAGTTCAGTTCTATGTTACTTGATAATAAATATTGTCAAAGTTTTCGAATTGTCCTGAATTCATTTGATTTGACAGTCAGGTATTGAATACATGCAGATGTTGATACAACTACAAGGCTACTTCAATATATATATATATATATATAATTAAATAGTTAGACATTATGATCATCTGGACCTTTGTGTCAAGAATTATTCTCCCACTGGACCTTTTTAAATTTTAGCTAAATATCCCTGCTCTAGTGTTTCCAGTGTCCCCTTTTGTCACCAGTGCTCGGTCCTCACTTTCAGGTCTCCACCAGCCAGCGTCTGCACTCACCTACCAGCCTCCAGCCACTGAAGAGCTCCTCACCACCTGGACCTCTTTCAGTTTGCCGCCTTTTTGTCTTTTTCCTGTAAGTCCTGGAGTTTTTTGTGTTTAAATTAAATCTTTTTCTTTCAGTTCCCCCTGGTCTGTGTGTTGCTCTTGGGTCCAGCAAAAACCGAACCTGTGACATACAACAAAGCATGAATTAATTCTTTTTAGAAGTTAGTACCATGACATCGATTTTTTTTTTTTTTGGCATTCTTTTGATCAAACCAATGCAATTAAATCACAGCATGTTTATTCTGTGTTCAAACAGATGGACAGGCACCGCACAGCTGTGATAGAATGCATGTTGTTTGTGTTCTTCCTAATATACACTGCACCGATCTTAGCTAACAGGAACTGGCAGTCATCTAGACACAATTCATGGAGAAGGTGGCAAAATGTGCATGTGCTGTGGTTTTCAACCATAGTTGGAACTCCCACCATAGGTAAAGGCAGAAATAGTAATTATTTGAGTCATGGCTGACGACAGAAAGTATCTACATAGAGGTAAGTCCCCTCCCCCCTTTGTTCTGTTTTGGAAGAAAAGAGCAAACATTTGTGGGCCCAACAGAGGCAGAGGCAGACACAAGTGACGGTCTTTAATGAGTTTTCAACATAGGATAGTTGTAACTCAGGTGGTGGTGACTGGAAGCAGGCTGATTTTAAGGTGGAGATGCCTTGTACTGTTGATAGCAGCTATGGCCACAACTGCTTAAGGGCAACTGGACACAGGAGACATGGAGGCACTGGAGATCAACATAGGCGACAAGGCATGCAATGGGGAAATACACTGAGAAGAGAGATAAGGTAAGACAAAGATCATGCTAGGCAGAACCAAGTCTTTAGGAGAAAAACTGGAGAAATCACTGGTTAGTATGCACAGGACAAAAGACTACTGATTAGAGGAAATAATCTGGGACAGGTGTGGAGTCTGAGCCAGGCTTATATAGGAAGTGGGTTGATGACGATTGAAACCAGGTGTACCTTGTCAGCCAGATCTCTGGGGGGTGAGCGTGAAAACCAGCCGCGTCTCCAGCCAGACACTGAAAGGATACAAGGGAAAAGACAAAAACAACAAAACACCCCGAAAACACACACAAAAACAGGAACATGCCTACTAAGTAGGGGGGTACAAGTTTTTTGCACAGGCTGATTCCAATTCTGGCTACACATTGATCTGCATAGAGGCAGAAGGAAACATTCAAGTATAACACAAGAACGAGTCAAAGTCCTGCACTTTGTACACCCACCGTTCTTTACGACCAAGTCCCTGCAACTCTGCTGTGGTACACAAATGTTGAGCTTCATTTATTGAAATAAATGTTGCCTCTGAATATAATCCAATAGTGATGACATTTTCCATTGTGACACACTGTCATTAGGAAGCAATTTAGAACGATGTAAACAAAATTCCATGAAAACAAGGTTGCAGTTCATTTCAATTCCCCAACCTCCTGATAAAGTTAAGCGAGATTGTTGATAGAATAAAATCAATCAAACTGCAGCAGGTTGACAGCAAGTGTAGGAAAAATACCTCACAGGGCACAACTTATTAATTTAATGCTACAAAATGCATTTTTTGAAGAAAGTGGTGTTTTTCTTCAAAGTGGAACACTTAAGTTCATTTTTATCACTTTCATTACTTAAGTTCATGCTGATGCTTATTTCCCGCTATCAGTGTTTGGGGCTGTCACTAGTAATCAGCTGTCTCTCCAGCTGTTCACAATAGCACGGTGTCACTCCCTCATTGCCAACCAATCATCTTTGTGCTCTCCTCTTAAAATACCAATTTTCTCTACCCTAGCTCTTCCTTGCCGATGATCCGCGCACCCCTCCACCTCCCCATCACCATTCCCATGGAATCAGAACCCTGTCTCGGTTCGGAAGGCAGAGTCTGGACCCGTGTTTTCAGGGTTTCGTTATTATCACTATCGTCACACCTATGAATTTAATGTGGCATTTGAATTACCTCCTGTGTGTAGGTCTTATGAAGCACTTTGAAAATGCTGCAGCAGCTTAAACAAGAAACAGCAAAGACAGGCAAATTTACAAAGGACGAGCACATTGTATATAAAGCAAGTCATTTCTGTGACCTTCGCCTCATGCACTGTCTGAACTTGCAAACTTGTCTCAGCAACTCCAGGCCTGTCCAGTCACATTTTTGAGAGCGAAAGAGCTTCTTAATCATACCATCTGAGTGCTGGGGTCATTCAAAAACTATCCATTAGAGAAATCAGTGGTAATTTTGAATGCTATCAAAGTAGAGCTACTACAATAATTCAGACTACACCAATGGATTTCAGCATAACCTGTTATACATCATGTTTCTACTGTATTATGTTACACATACAGTGCACTGAAACGTCTCACTGACTGACACCTGTCAAACCCAAATTATTCAAGACAATAATAACATATCCCCAAGTTGTTCAATTTAGCCAGGAAAACTACTTTCATGTTTACAGCAGCAAGGTCAAAGCAGTTGCAATAAGAATATAATGTTCCTTTTTCATTCCTGGTGGAATTCTCATTGTTGCATGATAGCACATAGTAGCTTATGCAGAGTAATAACAATAATGTTTGGAACTAGAATGATCAATTTGCTACATATTTTTGTTTTAATTTGTTTTTGTTGATTGAAATTCAATGAAGCTTTGAGTCTCAAATGATGATGATGTTTTAAATATTATACAATTTGATACTAATATATGCAAATTGATATTTGAATTTTTTTTTTGTTTGTTTGTTCAGAAGGACCATTAAAGGCTCCAGTTTCAAAGAAATGGAATTTTCTGTCAATTATTTCATGGTTCAGGCTTTACAGGGTTAAAGAAGATTGCTAAAGACCCAGCATATGCAATGAAGGGTTCATTGAAGCATACACATGTACTGTTTCCAGGAAGGAAACGGTGACGGTCTTACTTTCATGTGGGAATTTACAGTGCTATGATGTATTTCCTGTTGAAAAAGAATACTGAAGCTTGAAATAATGTGGATTATAAAGAGGATCATTGAAAACTGAAAACAGAGGGACATCAGTTAGGATGTGAAAGACAGTGTCGTTTGAAGGGAAAGCTGGGCTGTTCGAAAAACTAATGTACAAATAAGTTGGATTTTAATTTCTTTCCAACACAAAGACCATGAGGCCACCTTTAAGGAGTAACTGTTCACCAACTTTCAAGTGTTAAAAAGTGTATAAAAAACATGTCCTTGACCAACTACCATAGTGAGGACTGTCTGAAAAGAGTGCATACATAGTACATACATATACTGTACATGACACATAACATACATTATTTGTCTCTATTTAGTCACTGGTCTGGATTTATTCATATAAATGCAGTATATTATTCTTGCATGGAAAATAAATGATCATTTTCATTTTTTTTCTTTAACTGCCCTGTCATAAGTGATTTGTTTATTTATATAACATTCAAAATAAATAATAATAAATTATTCTTATTCTTATTATTCTTATTATTATCATTATTATTATTATTATTATTATAAGGAAGCTGAACTCTATAATGAGCAACGAAACTCACCCACTCAATGACATGAAGGTGTTCTGTCAGAGCACTTTCAGCTACAGACTGATTGCACCAAAGTGCCGGACTGAACATAGCAGGAAGTCCTTCCCGCCTCCTGTCATCGGACTTTTTATAATACAATACGATGACCATTGAATGCTGTGCAGACTAAGACCTTTTATGTCATATGTCATTTTTTATTCATTCACTCATTTCATTTATGTTTTACATTATTATGTATATTTTTACATACATATCACACACACAGAGACACGCACGCACGCACACACACACACACACACACACACACACACACACACACACACACACTCTGCTATTGGTTCCTCCCCGCCGCCCCGCCTCTAGCAACAAGCCTACTGGCCTCTGATGTACGTCCACCTTTAATAACGCATGAACTGGAGCAGCTGCCGCCAAGAGGAGACAGACCGCGAGGGAAGCTGCTGAACCTGGGACGAGCTGCCGTCGATGCTCCCTCAGAGAGCTCTATAGAGAGAAGCGAAGCCGGGGCACAACACAGGGGCGGGCGCTGATAAAGAAACACAAGGGGAGGACTGCAGAAGAAAGGCTCACTTTCTGCCGGCCAGCAGCGCCTGCTGTATCACCGTCATGTTGGAGGATCAATGAGCGTAAAGACAAACACCGGTGCGTAAAGTTGGTGAGTTGACACGCACTCCGTCTCCCACCCCCACTGTGAACATTACTACTGTCATTATCGGAGGATCGCTCTGTTCGTGAGGTCCCGGCTCCAGCGTGGATTTTAGAGCACACCATAGTGTCTTTGTCTGTGGATGAGCGAGGCTTGTCGGATGGTGAGGCTTCCAGCGGAGCTCTGCCGAGAGACACTGGAGGGGACCCTTTGAACGTGTCACATGCCAGTGGAAGACATGGATGTGGTTTTGCTATAGCCAGAATTTGCCGCGTTTTTTTAAATATTCATTTTTCATTTTTTGATTGTGTGCGTCTTGTTTTTTTCCTTTTCCCCCTTTTTAATATTTTTAGATTTTGTCTCTCAACGACCGCCTAGATTTCAAGACTCATCGTGCGGAATTACAACCATGAACTTTGTTGTCAGTTTGGTACAAATCCTTTTGGCAGCGGTTCTTCACCTGTCTACTGTAAAGGTGAGTCTTTGGTTTTATATGATCAGTGCTATTATTAATAATTAGACAGAGGCGCCTGTTCTCTTTCACACGTGCCCTTAAAGATGAGCAGCTTTCTTAGTCCTCAAATATTTTAGATCTGGTGATACTTGTATTCATTATTTAAGTGTTCTCCTCCTTAGTGAATAAACATTCAAGGAACATGGTGACTAATTGTAATAACTGACAAAGACAACAAATTTGTGTCTATCAAATACCTATTTATTATAATTAAATAGTGTTGGTTTGTTCCTTGTGGGCAGACTATCAGCATTTTCTTTTCTGTCTCTGTGTTAAAGGATTCGTTTTGTTGAAACCTCAGTAAATGCTCTTGTTTCTTTGCAAAACCAGGACAGTCCTTTAGTTTTGGCATTCTGTTTGTTTACCGCCAAGTACTTAGTCTTGCTAAATTGAAGTAAAGCTGAAATTAAGTTTCCTGTTCGTTGGCCTGGGCCCACACAACTGACTGTAATGGACAGAGGGGAGAAGTATTAAAAGTTGTGATTCTGATTAAAAGAATCCTTTATGCTGATTTACCTGCACGCCGAATTGAATGGTAACACAAAAGATTCCCAAAAAACATTTTTTGTCAGTATTAATGCTTTACTTGGTTAATATTTGCGGAGAGTGTGCCTTAAACTGCGAGGTTTTTGAACGGAGCTCTGTGCTGCTCGCCCTGACGAGCGCTAAGCGCTCAGTGTAGTTAAAGTTCTCTCAGTCTCAGGATTTGGTCCTGGTTCACTCCTCAGGGTGATTTGGGCTGTGCGGAAGCTGAGACGTGTGCTGCCGCCCTGCAGGATGCCCACCACGCTCCCACGCAGGCCGATTTGCTTTCTCACGCAATACCTCTGCCAGTTACAGCAGCCACGCAAGGTGAACGCAGCTCTATCAGGATGCGTGCTCGTCAAGTTTTTACCATCAAAACAAAGGCATGCGGAACCTTTCAAAATAAAGCGAAACTATATTCAAGCAATTTGAAATGAATGCGTGGTTTAACAAAATTTACTTTTGTTCTGCTTTTTCTAATAAAGGCGTTCTTGGATTCGTCACATGTTAAGAACGTCACACCAGTACTTCAGCATACTTTAGACATCAAATGTGCCTTAGTCTACTTGCACTGTAATGGTCAGTTAATTACTGAAATATTTCTAGCAGTCTTTATTTTCATCCTCAGATGGTTAAAAACATGAAAACATGGAATTAAAACAGTATGAGCAGACATACCAGACTTCAAATGGTAGATTTCATTTAACTGCTTGAGAAACATGCTGCAGTATTTTAATTTTGAAGTTAAATTAGCTGTACTAATGTTTTGGGCTTGACAGAGCTGATGTCTGACTGCACTTGTGAACAAGCAGAGATGGTTTGAAGAGCCAAGTCTACAACACCCAGCTTTTTAGTGTTTGACACTTCTTGTGACACCTTTATTCTTAATGATCATGTATTGAAGCTAATGTTATCGTAAGTATTGTCATTGGACAGGTGACTTGACTGACCTGTGTGTCATCTTCTGCTGTAATGAGCTGCCTGTTAAATGAGAATAAAAACCTTAAGATAGTCTCGTGTACTGTGGTGTTGTACAGTAAAAGTTGACAAGAAAGATAATTTGCTTTGTGAGTTGTGACATTTTTATAGAGGCAGTGCTCTTGTATTAAAACCTGGTCTCATGTGCATCTCTTTCAGACTGCCAGCATCAACAAAGGTGTGGAGAAGAGTAAAAATGAGGGTAAGTTTTCTATCTCTAACTGTCTAATTTAAAGCCTCTGTCTTTTCCTGTGTGTGCAGGCCAGATGATCATATGGCCACCTGATGGACATGTGATGAACATTTGTATCAACTCTGCCTCAGACTGTGTTTCTTTTAAAAGTTTGAAGCTTTGGTAAGTGTAGGGGGTATTTGTTTTCTCAGTTTAAGCTCAAGATTGTTTTTCTGTACAGAGCAGACAGGAATCAAAGTCCCAGTGGTGAAAGGTCTGACTTGGGACTTTGGAGTCGCTATAAAAGTGGTGCAGATTTCAAAACAATAGTTAATGTGAGAGAAAAGACAGAAATCAATCAAGGCCTCTGCAATAATTGTTGGTACGATCCTTGTTCTTCTGTTTTTTCCCACCAATATGTGGTGGGAATCTAAGCCAATACATGACCAGACAGTCAATGCCATACTCATGTTTGTTTGATAGTAACACTGTTGTGTTGAGGCCAAGGTTGGACCTGCTAGTTGGTGGTGGATGGAGACAGAATAGTCTCTACAAACTGCAACACTGTCCAAATTGTGTAGCTGGTGTTAGTGTTTGTAAAGGGGCAGGAAGTCTGCCATTTGCATGCTGCTGACCTTCACACACCCACAGAGAGATCACACCACCTGTCAACAATCACACCACCTGTCAAAAGCTATCATATATACTCAGATAAGACAGTGGCCTGATTACTCCTGGTGGAGGGGTCTGAATATTATTGATTGAAGTCCACCATAGCTAGAGATTTATAGAATTTATACAACCACAGATCAGACAAAAAAATCAAAACCTACAGTGTGTCTCTCAGTACTTTCTCACCCAGTGCCTTGTATGGAACTCAACTCGAGCCCATTGGTTCCTACCGAAGATGCACATCTTTTAAAACAGGTCAGAAATATAGAGTTTCATTTCATAAAGTTTTCAAAAGCTCAGTAATTTCCTGAAACAGCTGCTCACTGTAGTTTTAACAAACGTTCCTCAGAAAGGATGATGCATTCGTTGGAGACTATTTTCAGTGGTATATTAATCCACATTTGTGGATAAGTATGGAACTTTAGTCATGTGATAATGATGAAGACCATGATATAGAATTGAATGTTTAGGAAAAGCTTAATAAGAGGCCTGTGTTCATACTGATTATGTAACATGCCACCCAGTGTAACAGTGTGGTTCAGTGATGTGTTTTTAATACTTTATGGTAACAATGGCACTCTATGGCAGAGAGGAATAAGATATACCAGGCTTAGGATACACACACAAAATTTGACTTGTCGTTAGAAAATCTTTGATGATAAGAGACTTATAGAGACCAGACTTTAAGGATGATGTAAGATAGAGGAAATCTTTGCAACCTTGGTTAGGAGGTAGAACCAGTTGAGTGTGTTGACATGAGTCCGTCTGCTGACAGTCTCATGAACCAAATCCACCCAGCCAGTTTCTCCAGCAGCTCTGTGTGTGAAGCTAGTACTAGAGTTTCAGGAGCGCATGTCTGCTGGCCAGGTCACCCTGGAGCCAAAACTGCAGAGTCAGTCATTATAGAACTGGAGTTAAATAAATCCCATGTGGTTCATTCAGTGAGGTCCACCGTTGTTATGACACAAATTCTCTCTGACCACAGAGAGTCAATATGCTTTTGTTATTATCATTTCTATGTCAGATGACTTACCAGAAAGCCTCCACTGTGATGTGCCTCATCATGCTTCAGCTCAAGTAATGTGACTTGCAGTGGACAGGACGGCTGAAGTACTTTGTCAAAGGCAAATTAAATTCTCAAGGATCCATCTGTATTAGTTCTAGAATTTTAAAAATAAAATTATGAATCTGGTTCCCACACAGTCATTCTGTACCATTAGTCCAGAGGCAGAGACTGCACAGGGGTGGGCTTGTAGGGTCACATGTCAGAGGTGAACCCTGGCACCACAGTGCCTGAGGTCATCGCTCTTCTGACAAACAAGGGGTCAGGAGTTAGCGAGGGGTCTCTGGGAACCCACTCTGATGGACTCTGAGATGGATTATTCTGGGCTGCACAGGAGATGAAATACAGAGAGTCCCATAGTTGCTTATTTAAGTCTTAACATTTGTACTATAGGGTTCTATTGGTTATTGTTATCAAAACTCAGCTATGAACTTTCAGATCTTGATCTCCAAATATTACTTGATGTTTGTTTGTTTGTTGTGTGTTGTATTACAGTTTTGCAGAAGAGGTGACTGCTACATAGTATGTATAGTATTTATATCTGCACTCCACCTGTAGTAGACATAATTTAAATCAAAGGTTATGCATTCATATGGGTTTTGCCTTACCTTAGGGTAATTATTGCCACTGATGTAATCCCCTCTATGTCTCTCATAACTCATATTTGTTTTTAACTCTTTTGCCATATAGTCATACATCCTGACTTTTTTTCTGCTAAGTGTGGGTTGCTTGTAGTTTTTAGTGATTTTGCACACCCTGCTGGGAGTTCCTTTGTATTAGAGTATCATCCAATATTTCATGCCCATCAAATGGTTGGCAGGCTGTTTTAATCTCTGACTCTTAATCTGTCTGACAGAGACAAATTTGTTTGTTCCAGGAATAGTTACAATTATCATGGCACCAAAATGTCATTGTTGCTGATAAGGCCACAGATCTGTATCATCGTTTGCTTTCTTAGCTTGTCCGGTTCTCGATAGCTGAATGTCGAATGAGACAGGAAGTTGGAGTCGAGAAGTGTCCATTACTAAATAGAGCTTTTCTAATCACTTTTCTCACTGGTTATAAATATGATGATGGTGATGAAAGAGTGATCATTCCTCTTGTCTTTTTCAGTCATCCCTCTCACTGAAGTCATCACCAAAAGTATGTGTCAGCCGAGGGAGGTGCTGGTTGACATCTTCCAGGAGTATTCAGAGGATACGGAACATACCTATGTCCCTTCCTGTGTGGTACTTAACCGCTGTGGAGGCTGCTGCAATGATGAAGCGATGGAGTGTGTACCCACGGAAACCCGCAACATCACGTTGCAGGTGAGCCCAGGTGACAGCCAGGTTTATAGAATTGTCCCAGTGAAATGAATGACAGACGCCCAATCGAGTTTCAGAAAAATGTCAGGCCGAGGCTTTTCTGTACATGTCTGCATTGTCCTAGAGACACTCAGCTTTTCCATGCAAAAGCAGGGAAGAGAAAGTGAAGCGGTCAAGCATGGCATCTCAGATATGTTGTTTACCCTGACACACTGTGTTTACAGCCATGACTGTATGCTCAAACCTTTCCTGGCCTCCATCAAGGCCTGTTGTTTGGAATGGATGTTGGTTTCAGAAGTATAGGTACATACAGTATCAAAGACAATTCACATCCTCAGACAGTTGCAGAGTGGTCAGGACAAAGGCAGTTAGACTGTAGGTTACAAAAAGTCATGTTGATTTTGTTGTAATCTAAACCTTGCCTTGCTATGTCCTATGTTTTCCTTCAAGGTAATGCGATTTAGACCTATGGTAACGCAACATACTATTCAACTAAGTTTCACAGAGCATCAAAAATGTGATTGCAGGTAAGAGATTGCAGACCTCACATTCATTCACACACAGTGACAGTGATGATTACGTAAAAACAAAAATCTAAATCATTTTGCTCTTTTAATTTCAGACTAAAGCCAGACGTTCAAGCAAAGAAAGAATAGTAAGTACGTGTTCTGTTTTTTTCTGTTTTGTTATCTGTTCCAAATGATTGGGGGTGAACTAGTGGCATTAATGTGTCACCTGAGAATAACGAAAGCTCTGAAATGAAATGTTGTCTAAACATACAGGAAAGAACTTTATAAAAACTTTGTCCTTAGTAGTCTAAAGTGGAAAAGTGGGGATTTAAATCAGGAACTATTTGATCAAAGAATAAAAGAACAAGATTACAAATTTAACATTCAGTGCCACCTGTCAGTTTTTGATGCACAGTGCTGAGACACTTTTTGGTTGGTAGTGAAAAAGTGAAGTGAAGTTTCAGTACCTTTTCAACGTTGGTTAATTATACAGCCTTATTAATGATATATATCATGTTTACAAGTGTACCACCATGTTTCCTGTAGGTACAGAGTCGGGACTTCAGATCCCTTCTTTCACCTATCTTTGCAGGGTTCTCACACTTTGAGCATGTTCTTTTTATGGCGGTGGGTTTAGTGCTTTATGGTATATCTATAACAGCGTGTGTGACTAAGGCGTAGCCGACCCGCTTCAGACCACCCGCTGCTGTCTGCACTCTGACTCCAGTTGCACAAACCCGACCCTCAGCCCTAGTCTACTTCCCCAGTCTAATCATAGCAACAGGTGTCATGCAGTTAACCTATCTTTATTTTTAGTGGTGTCAATAGAGGATGAGCTTGGAGATGAGGTGTCATCGTTGGTTGAGAGAACTCACTCGTTGTCACATAGGGCTGTGTGTGTGTTTGATCTATGCTTGCATGTGGTCTGTATGTGTGTTCAGGCTGCTCAGTGGTAGGCCAGGTTGTTTAATTGGATAAGAGGAGTGCGTGTGTGCTGAACTGTGCCTTGGCGGGTTAAAACCTGATGGATTGGTGGAGGAGAGATGGGATCATGTTAGATAAGTCAAGACCGTTTGTCATAGGGCTGAACTGAGCTGAGCTTCTTCCAACCTTGTTGGATGTCTGCCTGTCACTGTGCACGTAGGCAGCTAGTTTACCGTACAGCAGGGTGGAGTGGAGATGCGATAAAGAAGATGTGCTCATTCCCGCAGTCAGGTACAGGACAATATATCCTGATCAATATTTACTCATGGCAATGAGGGAACAAGATTAGAGCAGATATTCTGTTGGATGACTGCCTCCTACTTTGCTTTATCAACTATTGGTTAAACCCTGCATGGCTGTACCTGCATCTACTCAGGTGTCTCTTCTCTTGCTCTTGCATTCTTCTCTATTTGTCAGGATTTAAGTCCAAAAGCTACAGACCCCAGCAGCATTATTGAGGCCTGAGCCAATGCTGCAGTATGTCTTGGGGATCTGCATGCTATCATTCTTTATGGTTGCTACCAGAAAATTGGTATCTTCTAAATTAACCTCTTGTACACAAGTTCCAGTCGTTACCTGTGCTCTTTTCTATATCAACATATGCATATATGCAACAATGTTTTCTCCATTTCTATGGTAGTGAAATGAAGTTGCCATGTCCTTTGTCTTGTTATCTCCATAAGGAATGGTTATCGTTAAGGCTGTCTGCTGGTCTGTAGTGTGTTGCACTTATAAGTGCTTGCTGCTTCTACTTTTTGTTGTTTTCTGTCCATGGCTTTTTATCTGTTACCATTTTTACTTTTGTTTCAGATGAACAGATGGACAGCTACAGTTCAGAATTAAAGTACAGAAGTGCAGACATGTGTGTGTTTGGTTTAAGAACATTATAGCCTTGAGAGGGATCACAGAAAACTTCTGCTTTGGGTTGCTTTGCTCTTGTTTTCATACGGGAGGTCTCAAGGATGATACCGAATTGATCCTGCTGGTTGGATGTTTACTGTGCAAATCAAAATCAGTTTTATGAAACAGAGCATAGCTCCTTCTTGCCCCACACAAACTACCCTTATATTATCTAGTACTGTTATTGTTGTGTCTGTGGTGTGACCTTCCATCTCACAACTATAGTGTCAACCTCAACTTCTATTAAATGCCTCTTATCAATGCTGTACTGTGCTGCTTCAATCTCACTGCAGTGCCGCCACTTAAGGGATTTATTTAGTACTGATTTGCAAGAATCACAGTGTAACCTTAGGTTGGACCCAATTCATTAATGCCTTGCATGAACTCCCTTGAATTTACAAATGCACAAAATTTAATTTACAGTACAAAACAAAGGACAGTAAACCTAACTTTGTATTTTCTAAAATGACTTAATTTGTGTGTGTTGGGGCAGAACATTTGTCAATGGTGGAAGGGTAGGATCAAACTTTTGTTGACACCTACTAGTGTAGGATGCTGTCACTGTTGATTCACTGATTTCCAGAAAGTGTTTCATTGTTCTTTAAGAAGAAAGTGATCAGCATGATGGTGCTATGTTGCTTCTGGAGCAGATCATACCAAGTTATAATAAGTTCAGTTATACAGGGGCCAAAGGACACAAAGATGCCAGAGTTGGTGGATTAGCCCAATACAACAAATCTGGGCCATAAATTTTGTCTTGTGTGTAAACAAATACACATATTTTCTTTAAAAAGCAATCTTAGAGAGGGGTGGGGGGTGCATGAGTGTCTGTGTCTGCCCTTTCTGCAGAATCTCTCTATAGCTTAGATCTCTCTCTCTCTTTCTCCCTTTTTGCTTCCCTTGCAGCCACTGTGCGCCTTGCTCAGAGAGAAGAAAGCGCTTGTTTGTGCAGGACCCTCTCACCTGTAAATGCTCCTGCAAATTCACACAATTAGACTGCAAGTCCAGGCAACTTGAGTTAAACGAAAGAACTTGCAGGTTTGTTTACCATACATACATGATAAACAACACACCTTGAATCCTGTTTTTTTCCCCATCCTGCATGTTTCTTCGTTGTGTTGCGGTTCCTTGATGGGAATGTGGCAGCTCTTTGCTTCTCTGTGCTTGCATTGTCTCCTGTCCGATGTAACAGTCTCATCAGATTTAAGTGTTGATGATGCTTTGAGATTGCCATTGAAATGTTGTTTTAATCCAGTCTATATGTTTGAGATGTCAGACAGAACTGCTTGCATGACACCATGTTGTTTAGCTCAGATTTTAAACATTGGCAACATTCATTATAAAAGTGAGGGTTAGGGTCTAAGTCTGAGTAAAGCAACCAGCAGCCATTATTTAGAGTTCATGCAAAGAAGAGTAACACCACAATGAGTTTGCCGTTTGTTTTGTTCATCACACGCAAAATCTTGTATTGCAAAGACATTTTCTATGAAATTAAAATGTTTTTCATAGTTCTTCATCAGGCCTTCATCAGCAGATGAAGTTTGCTCACGACTGTTTACTCATATGGAGCAAACTCCATTTGCTAATGAAGAGCGTGAGATACGACTGAAAACTCTTCAGGGGAGTTAGTTAGTGGACCTTGACTTAAGAACTATTTCCAAAACATTTTGCATGGCCAGATACCACTCAAGGGAGCTGAAAATAAATTTTTTCATTTGTTTTTTGAAAACTGCAAAGTCTGGAGATACAGGGTTTTCACATGGCAGGGACCATATATTTATCTAAGTGAATAGTGTGTAAATGAATTTTGATGTTGCTTTGCTTCTATTAAACAAAAACTCAAAAAAGACCTCTGACAGGTCTAGCAATGACAGGGGTTTCCATGATCGTACATTTTGACAAAGGTTTGCGATTTCGATTGAATACAGATACGAAATAGTGTTGCTATGCTGCTTGCATATTACATTTACTGGCTCTTAATTGTGCTGTTTTCATCAGTAAAAACACTCATATACTAATGTGTGGAGTTAAATGCATCCCCCTGACTGTGTGCAGCACATAGCCAAATAGAGAGGTGCTGGGACAGTTGCCTCCAGTTAACAAGGCTGTGCTTCATGACCTCTCATGGCCCAGCCATTTCCATGACCTTGGAACCCCAAGGGACCCCCCACACTGCTTTGGATTTAGACAGCCACACACTTCTGGGTGGAGTGACTGCTGACATGATTCCAATTGGCTGCTCTGTTCAGGAGAGAGAGTGGAGGCTACCAAAGGGTGGGGGTCTCTGGAACTGGGGTTAGGTGCCTGTTCACCCCCATCACTCCACTCCACCCCACCCCCAGTCCCAGCTATAAGCCTGCCCCCTGAATCTTAAATCAGTTTTGCATGTTTCACTCAATTTCAAAAACATAATCTAAGTATATTTTGGGGGGGAAACTGATCCAGAACATATACCCCCAATCCCCAGTCTCCTTCACTATCTACTTTTGTTTCCTGTTCTAAAAAACAGGTCACTAAAAAATCACTTTACAGTTGCATGTATTTTTTTGTATATATAAAAAAATGTTGCTTGTCACTTAACCAGATTTTCTTCTTGCCCTCCACAGATGTGACAAACCAAGGAGATGAGACCAGCAACACTGTTATGAAGGAATTCTTTTCTTGGCACAGCACTTTGAAACCTGCGGATGCATTCCCTGCAAGGACATTAAATGACAACGCAAGATAGGACATTCTGGATGCAGATCTTGCCACCTTCTGTTTTCTGGCTATAGATATTAATATATATGTACATATACTACAAGTACATCGACAATGTGTATTGCTGCTATATAAAAGGACAATATTTAAAGCAAAACGAATGCGCCACTGGCGTGTGAATGGGAAATGTTTCAGTGGCGTTCTGCGTATGAGAACTGGTAGACGAAATCTTTATTTTATGTAACACTTCACTGGATGCTTGTCTGCTGTGGATATGAATATCTTAAAAAATTCTTAGGAAGGAAAACTGGTTACCACTTCTTCGAGCAGTGCAGCAGAAGTCAAATTCGCCTCCGAATTCTGACAGAATCAGAGAGGAGACAGAAGGAGGCGGAGGTGGAGGAACGCCTGTTGTACTTGAACCGAACGGCAGGTCCAAGAACTGTTTCCCTCTGTGACATGATGTGAAGTTTTGTCTCCACTGTATGGATTGACTCCAGCTTGTGTGACAATACACATACAAGTGACTGTGGACACAGGTTATGTACCATGGTGGCGGATAATGTGAAGATGACCATCTTCCCTCTTGGAAGGGTTACATGATGCCAAGAACTGGACTAAAGATTAGCTAATGGTAGAGGTTTGGCAAGTAAAAAGATGTTAGAATTGGTTTAGGGTGAGGCCTTTCCCATATACCCTCATCACTCAGAACAAAAACACATTATAACCTACTAATGTATGGCTTTTGCTTTCAGTGGGAAAGGGTACAATCAACATTCATTGCCAGGTCAAGCGACTCTGTAGTCGTCAAAGGTATTTATCTGCCCCAGGTCTGATCAACAGTGATGGAACCCTGACACTCAGGTGGATGTGAAGTTTTGCCCCTTTTGCGGGTCAATGATATGATGCACATTGAAGTTTCAGACATTGGCATATAAATAGCCAGGATGATATTAACTTTTTTTTACAGTCTGGGAACAAAACAGAACAGCAGCTTCATTCAATCTGCATTGAGTTTGAAACAGAGACTAAAGTAAAAGATATAGAAAAAAGGTGACTTTGGTAACATTGTCATTGGCCTCCAGACTTTGTGATGTCAGACAAGACACACCAAATATATAAAGGAAGAAAACAGAGAGGAAAACTTGTCTGTTGCATATAAAATATAACTGTGGGCAAGTAAACAGCATTTCATGTTGAAGTTCAGGGTTCCTTACGAGAGTTAGGAAGTGCAAGTTTCAATCAGGGTTCAAGGTAAACCACTACCTGTTTCTGGTCCTTCATGTAACCCTTCCCTAATGGGAAAAGCAGATTTGTCTTTCTTTTTGTGCACAGAGTTTATTATTTACATTTTGAGTTATTGTGTTCCTTTCACAAATGTCTTGAGACCAGGCTGTCTAAACGGATATTACTGTAGGTACATATGGAGACAAGAAGTAACTAGATGAGCTGATCACAGATCAGATCAGCACCTCACTGTAGAAATCTGCAACCTTATTTATGGCTTTTTGTGTGTTCCAAAGAAATAGGCAGACATCCACAACAGGGCAGTTTATCACAAACGATCTATATGTACTTACTAGATATCCCTTTGTCTAGTACACTACATCTAATTTATAGAATGTGTTCAGTATTCTGTATTCTGATATTTATATGCAGTGTTATGGTTATTTTTGTTTGTGCTCCTCAGCTGTTTTCAATCTGTCCACAGATTGAAGGGAGAACATGTATGACTGTAGACTCCTTTTTTGTGGGGAAAAAGGACTGAAAGACAAAGCTTTGACATTCCTGATTTAAACTTTAAACTAAAGCTGTGTTTCTCACCAGATGGAGGGGGGATCATGGTGGGCCTGTTGACCGATAGAAACCCCAGCCACAGACTTGTGCATGCATGATGCACCAACACAGGTGTTTTTCATTTTGGGCTGGGGTGATGGACATGTGGTTTTGCACTTGTGGGCCCGAAGACACGTCATATGGAGGACTGAAGGAGTCTCGTTACTGTTGCTCAGCTCAGACCTAATTTAGTGAAAACCTAAAAGCCTCTAGTCTCGTGGTGGTAAAATGGCACAGTATTTTCTCTGACTTTAACCCAGGCACTAACATAACATCCTCACTTATTATTCATGCCCTTGAGATAATAACGCACGCACAGGAATTAGTCAATTGTGCTCTGGAATTAATTGCTCAAATGAGTGATTTATACCCTTACATTCTATAAGAGAACTGAAACAATTGGAAAATACTGTAAAGGGATGTCAAAAGTAACAATCTTAATAGCTTAAACCTTAAATACATTATATGCATATATCTCAGTCAGAAATCAGGTCCTTACACTGTCCACTGTTTATTACACACAGCAGCATTTGTGCACCCAACAGCCAATACTGGCCAACAAAGAGTAAAAGTCCTGAAACAACGCCCAGTGTAAACTGTATGTCACAGTGGTATTAATTTGAGGGAATAAAATTGGTTAAATGAGGGCACATCAGCACCAAAGCACTCCTCCCTACCCTAACTGACAACAACTGTCAGTTGTTGCTGCAACAATAACATTGACATTTACTTGAAGGAATGAATGTCTAATTTGTATGCATGTATTATTCAGTCAAAGGTGTGAATTACTAATTGCACTACTTGTGAGGCTCTGTACAATATTGCCAGGAAAATTGATCAGTGATTTTAACTTTAGAGATTTGGGTCCTTTTTTCCAAATAGTGACACATTTCTTCTCATGATTCCTGTTAGGAAGCACCAGTTGTACAACTGCTGTTCATGTGAATTTACCTTCTGTGCTGCCACCCTCAACGTAGAGGCCTGAGAGTGTGTTCACTGAGACCGGCTGCTGGCTCAGTACCTGCGCCTCTCCAGTCCTCTGATGATGACCACATTCTATTTGTATTTAAATGACTTTTTCTTGAGTTTGTACAGCCACATATTTTTAGTATATTTTCACATTAATATATTTATTGGTGCTGTAAAATATTTTACAATATTAATACTCTCTTTTTTGTTGTTTTTAGTGTAACTATTAAAACATATTTATTTTGAAAATATATGGATTTTTCATATAAAATGTCAACTAGTTTGAAAGCGTATCATTTCTGTGTCAAAATGAGGGTTTCAAATGGATATGACATGTTTCTTATCCTGGTAGATCATTAACAAACATGACCTCCAAATAGAACAAGTAGAAGAGTTTTGGTAGTGTAAGTCTGAACTAAGCATAAATTGCAGCAAGGGTTGAGACATTTCTAAGATTTATTTGTTGCTGTATAGATGTTTGATGTATTTGCGATAAAAACCTACTGTATTCCTCAAATAGTGACCAGGGCCTCTATTTACCTCAACTGCAGATGGTACCAGGTCTTTATTTGAAGCAGGCTTGTATTAGAGTCTTTGATAAGTATAATTGGTCATATTTAAGTATGAAGCTTTTGATCCGCACCTTTTTGCCCTGATAAAGTTAATGCTACTGAACGTATTGTGGAAAACTCATTGAAAAGGTTCCCTTTAGCCCACATACACCCACAGTGACTGAAATCAGACAGTAAACTGGATGAAATCAGTGAACTGGATGAGTGATTCAGAACAAGGTGTCGAAAATAACATGATTATATTTTTGAATTTATTTGAGTTTAATTGTTTTAATTAAAGTGATGGAAATATACATTATGCTAAATTGGCATGCACATAATTTGACAGCCACCGTCTTTAATAATCAACTCTTATATTTAGCCACCCTTGCTTTTTCGCACAGCTTCTTTTGTAAACCCAACTTTTATTTGTTCATGAGAATGACTAAACCAAATTTCTGGGCAATCCATTTATGAGTTGGCAGGGACTCTGGATGAAAAGCTGGGATTTTGTATTGTCTGAGAACCCTTGGTGTATTAAATGTATTCAATTTTGTGCCAATCTCAATCTTTCATTTGACCTATGATTGTGAAAATTGACAGGGTTACCAAAATATTATTGTATTTCATCCTATATTTGTCAAGACATTTTAATATGAATCAAAAATGTCACTAAAATAATTTATGCAATAACCAAAGTCTGTAGCCTTCACCCTCTGGTGATCATGATCATCTGGAGAGTGTGTAAACATTGCCATCCATGCAGCCATGCTGCTGCTGATGTGTCTGCATCAGCCTGGCTGATGACTGACTGACTGAGGCACAACACCAACAAAACACTGCAATGATGAAAAACTCATTCTGTCTTGGTTGGGAGTACTTGTTGGCCCTCATTCAAAACCAGAAGAATGAAATTTGTTCAGGGTGACTCATTGGAAATGAAATAAATCAAATGAATGAATAAGAGAGGTTTCCATGCAGTTTTACAGAATATCGACCAGAGCTATTCTTATTTCTTGTGGTCTGGAAAATAGAGTCTCCAAAGTCTACAAATTTAATAAATAAATGGAATTTGTTAAAACATCAAGGTAAGTGGAAGATTAATAGTCATTGTCTAACTTATAAAGACAATGTACTCAATTAATGTACTTAGTTTGTTTCCAGACAAAGCAAAATGTGTTCTGCTGTATTTCCTCAGCTGTTCAGCCAGAGATGATTTACTTCTGAGTCTAGCTTTATTTTCATGCTTCAACGTTGTGGTTCATACTGGGATGGCAACTCTGTAACATCTCTGTTCCTGAATTTTTGCCCACTTTATTTTTTATTTTTCTGTTTTCTCTTTTATGTACAATAAATAGACAAAATATGTTTTATATGACAGCTAGTTTGATTGACAGGTTTTCTCTCTTCTCTACTGCCTTAAGGTGGAGGAACTTCTGAACTTTGTTCCTGCTGCTGAATGAAAGTTTACTGTTAAACATGCGAGACTTCCTGTAACATAAACTCCTGAGTCAGGAGCCATAAAGACAATGTGGGAGTGCTTTGCTGCTTCTGAGGTAGCACTTTCACAAAAGATTAGGAATTAATGCCATATACAAGTGCCGAAGCACTTCAGCACAGCAGCTTTGAGGCATAAATAAGACCAAGTAAGAGTGCTGGGTATTAGTGCTGCTAAATGCTCAAAAGAATGTTGCAAATAATTTGATCTGTGATTAAAGGGGGATTTCTAGAAATCAGGCCAACTTTGCCCCCAGGTTAACTGGCAGAGTGAGTGTGGCTGGACTTTCAACTGCTCATGCACAGTAACAAAAACAAGATATTCTTCATATCCTTCCATTGAAGAGAATTTCCTACTGATATGCAGTCCATGCTAAAGCGTTCAAGCTACCTGGCAGCTAGGGTAAAAGGAATAGATAGAAGACAAGAATGTGCCTTCTTTCAACCTATCTTGGTTTTATGGCCCACAACTTTACAGTTTTGATTCAGCCTTGTGCCTCTAGCTCGCAGGCTAGCTGCTGAGCATAGTGGAGCACTTAGCAGCTAAAGAGGCAAACCATTTCCTCAAGAGTTGGTAGAGGCCAAAAACAGAGCAAAAAGAGAGTAAATGTTGGACTTACATTCATTAAGTGGACAAAAAAAAAACACTCCGAGTGATCATGTTGTTTTGCTTCTGCTGGAAATAGGCAACTGTTTGATTACATGTTCACCATAACTACTTTATTAGCTAATAATAGGTAATCGCACTTGACAGGCATTTTCCAATTGGCTTCTCATTCATCCACGCACTCAAGTTTATTATGCACATTTTAAAGTTTTGGCTCATCCAAATTACAACAAAGTGGAGAAAGACAAAAACTTGCAGCATTGAAAGAAATGACATATGTTAATTTGTGTTATTTATGTCCCTATTACTTTGAACAGTTTTCAGGGGCTATTTCATCATTATCCATCTGTCATCCTGGTTAAACATAACATTGTTGCCAGAGAGGCATGTTGCTGCTGGTTAATTTACACTGTTAACACTTAACAGGAACATTTCCTTTATGACAAAACTGCCAGATGAGACAGTCGGAGTTCATGAATGGATGGAATGATGGAATGAGGAACACTAAACAGGGAACTGTTCTAACTGTGGTTTTAAGAATTGCTTTGGTGGGCTTGGTTCACACAGTTGAATGTGTGTGTGTGTGTGTGTGTGTGTGTGTGTGTGTGTGTGTGTGTGTGTGTGTGTGTGTGTGCGTGCGTGTGTGTGTGTTTGTGTGTGTTTTATCTTCTGCTTTATCATCCATTTTGTTTAATCTGCCCAAAACCCATGAAGTGGCTACAGTGTAAATAGAGTCATAGTTAAGTTGATCTAAATGTGCTGCAAATCCTCACTAAATCCTCAATAAGTCAACCTCTTACAGAATACAGAGCACAGTTATTCACTGACTTCTGTGATTTGTTGTGGAGGCCTACCTTGAAAGCTGAATTGAAAAATGAATGAATGAAAAAACTGACCACTACCGAAAGTAGTCCTGCCTGTCTCTGGCTCTTCCCAGTCATATCAGTCTGATTGTGTCTCACTGGGATTTAATGTCTACCAGGCTGGGTGGACACTCTTGCAACAGGAGGTGTGTGTATATATGTGTGTGTAGTTGGTAGGGAGGAGGAGGAGGAGGTGTTCTTGTGTGAAAGAGGTTACAGAATTTCAGCAGCATTTTCCACTCCCTCCCATCTACGTGGTGGAACCTGCCTTCCTGAGTAATTATTTAAGTGGAAAGTCAATGGTTGGGAAACTGTCCTGCTGCTGCTCAGACTTAAGAGTTGTCTTGTTTGTGGCTGAAAAAGGTGCCCATTATCCATGAAAAAGACTCTTTTAAATGAGGCCATTTGGTCAAGACTTTTAAACCTTATTGGATAAGACAGTTTTGAAAAATGGTTAAAGGCTTTTCATTACTTCCCAACTTGTAACACAATGTTCTAAATTTCTTTAGATTATATCCCATAAAAAATATTATTTTAGATATTAGCTTTGATATGTATGTAAAAGGACATAACTACATTACTTTCTGTTGCTCTTCATGTCATTGCTGTAACAAAGCAATGATTTAGCCCATACTGTATATTAATATATATTGTACATGCAGTTCTTATCACTGTAGTCGGGCTGGCGACTTTGACGCAAGATTTAACAACTCTTCTAATGCTCTGGACACAAGCTAAAAATCCAGCAACTTTTTTTCCCCAGAAGAACAATGTTGTGTTGACAGCAAAGTCATTTAGCAACCAATGGAAACAGTTGATGCCAATGCATGCACATTAGACTGCTTGTTTGCTTGCTCTGGACTTGTGTGTGAATGATTATTAAATCAGTTGGGAAGAAATGAAAGGAAAGCATTGTAGGTGGGAGGTAAGTGTTGTTGTTGTCCTTGTTGAGGGATGCTTTTTGTGTATGGGTTTCCTGTATACACCAACATGGAGGCTTCTGTCTTCTTCAGTGTATATGGCACAGTCCAAAAAGGCCAAGTTGTTGTTCCTGATGTCCTCTCATGTGAACTTGAAGTTACTGTCCACTGTTAATCTGTGAAGGCTTGGGTGTGTTTGGCTTTGATTTTGACCCATGTGTCGTCCACATAACTAAACCAGCGGCTCAGTGCTGTTCCCCTTAATGAGTTCAGGGCTCTGCCTTCTACCTCTTACATGTAGAATTTGGTGACAATGGGAATTGTGGTGTTGGTTGTGCAATGGTGAGCCCATTGCACAACAACATACTTTTGCCTCTAAAATCCCCTATTGTATTGAAAATAGGTGCAGTTTGCAAATCTTGTCTAGACCGAGATTGGTTGTATTGTTAATGGTGTTGTCATGCAGCAGTCATTTTCTTACTGTTTCCACTACCTCCATATTTAAGATGCATGGAAACAATGAGGCTACATTACAGGGCACCATGGTTTGGTTTCATCTGGGCTCAGTTTAAACTTGTGAATCTTGTTCACAAAGTCCAAAATGTTGAATGCAGTGAAAGTTACGAACCAAGAGGGCTAAGATGATAGATGTATGTTTGGCAATGTTGCAAGTAACTGAGTTGATGTTGTTGATATGGGTCTGAGGCGGGCTCCTTTGTGAATCTTGGGGAGTTCATACATGCATGGGATGGATTTTCCAGGATACAAGTAAACACAAAGGTTGATCATCCGGGACTCCCCACCAGTCAGTTACAACTGAAGAAACCCCTTGGAGGCGAAATGTTTTCAGTTACCTACAACCAAGTCCCACTGCCTTGGATTCAAATCTTCTTGGATAAGAGCATATATGATCTGGTCTTTGAGAACCAGCTGAACCTATGTGCAATTTCAAGGGGTTTGTGGTGTTTCCCCTGTTTGTTATGAACTTCACATCCTCCACAATCACACAAATATTTTATATATAACACATTGATTGTTACACATTGAGTTTTAATAAGCAGCTAGCCTCCAATTTGGTGGGATTAACTGGCCAGCAACAGCTAGCTTAGCCTCAGTAAATGCATACAGTTCTGCAGAAGTTCTGTCATCACAGTGAAGCTGTGGGTTTCACACTCCCTCCAACTCTACACAAAACTGTAATTCACTACTTTCAACTGGAACTGTAATGTAACCACTGAATTTCAAATTGCAATCCCATACACCACTCATTACTGGAACAAGCCATCATGTCACTGTAACATTTTACTAAGTAATACTTCCCCACACTACTGCTGTGAAGTTTTAGCTATGTGACAAATGTTGATGCATAGTGCCTTGGACACACAGGAGCCTTCACAATAAACGCTGAAAGTCAAATTAACCCAGTCTGTCTCCTCACCAACTGTACTTGTGTCTTCTTCATCTCCATTCTCTGTCTCCGACTCCAAGTTTTCCTCATCATCCTCCTCTGCTCATTCTTCACAAATTCATCAAACTTGACTCTCTTTTGGACATTTTGTTTTGGTCCTTCTTGCTGTGCTAAATCAGTCACAGACAGCAACATCTACTTAGCTCTTGTGACATGCACAAATCTCCTGCTTTAGACATCCCTACATGACCTGACCACAATCTGACCTCTCGCTCTCTCCCTTAAAAAAAAAAAAAAAAAAAGAGATTAAAAATGCGAGTAGGAAAACAAGAGATTTGCCATTGATTTAAATACAAAATAAAAGAATGACATTAAACCTAACACAAAAGTTATTTCAAGTAAATTAATTTCTGAATTTTCAATGTGATTTTTGCAGAAATATGTGAAATCCCTGGAGCACTGTAAGCAAAAAGAAAGAAAAACACTATGAGAGTCTACATGTAAAGTATCACAGTGTGCATGTGAAGCCTGGCTGGGTGACGGTTGGAAACTGTGATGTGCTCTTTGGAGATAAAGTGAAGGGATGCCAAAGGAACTAAGAGATAATTCAAAGACCAAACAAACCTCTGGCAAGCTTGAACTCACACTGCATCTTAAATTCATGCTCTGGGACAGTATAGCTCTGTGCACAAAGTTATTGTAAGTGTTTGTGTGTGTGCTTCTGTGTGTGTTAGACTTAGACATAGACATAGATAAGCAACATTAATCTCAGTTGGGTGTGCATACACGCATGCCGTATGGATCCACTTATTTATACATACTTAGATACACATTCATTACAATACGTCAGCAGCGTATGATTAAATCCATGAGTACTCTAAAACCTCTCCTTCTTTCTACTGCTTTTTTGATTAACTGGGATTGCACAAGTCAGCCTGTTGCAGAGCTGAGAAGCCTGAGCATTATGAGGAGCTAAATCACTTTGTTTATTGACCCAGTATGCCCCTGGGAAACTTAGGGAAACTCCCAGTAGGAGGACCAATAAAAGGTAGGGTGCATGAAGAGTAAAGTGGCTTCATCCCACAGTAAAGTACATGGTGACATACAAAGAACAGTAGGAGTCTGAGAAGGACACAGCATGGGAAGTGATGGCTGATTTTTTTTTCTTACATGTCCAGTGTAGCATGATAGCTGTCTCTCATTTAAGGAAACTATTGTCCTTAAGGTACTCTGTGTCAATGTAAAAATAATAAATAAAAATAAATAATAAATAAATAAAGCTTGCTGGATAGTTATGGTCATCAGTGCAGATCCAGGAGTTGTTGTGTGCCATTTGTTGGAAACTTTTATGAGAAGATGCCCTGACATCAGTTCTGCTTTAGTTTTTGTTTAAGTATTTTAAACAGGAAACTGGGCATCAGTGACTAAGAAACAGACAACATGTGACACTTAATGTATTGTTCGACTAACACTTGGATGTTGAAGTACTGTAGAACACTATCTCTCAGAATTATATCCTTATTGGATGATCAAATTGTAAAATTCAGTGCCAAAACAAAAAGTAGTCACAGAGACATTCAGGCAAGAACTGTCTGTGACTGCTATGCACAGATATTGGTTCAGGAGGTACAGTGGTAACAGGCTTGATAATTTGATCCCTCTCTACCCCTGACCACACATGAAAGCATCCTTGAGTAACACAGTGAAGCCAAAATTGCTCCTGATGGACAGGCCAGTGCCTTTAACAGTAGCTCTGCTGCCATTGGTGTGTGTGAGTGTTGTGCAGAATGGTGAATGAGAAGCACTTTGTCCATTCAGGGAGAAAAGGTATATAAGGGCAGTCTAATATTTACCATTGAAGGAAGCAATAGTTTTCAAAATAGGCATTTGTCATTAAAAAAAAATGGTATCGATTGTTATTGTTACATCCTTGGTGGGGGATGGGGTTGAGTACTTACATAATAGTTAGTGCTTAAATTAAGCTTTAAAGTTAAGGTTACAATTCTTCTAATAAAGTAATAACTGCATGTGATGCAAAAGACAAAATGATAAACCTGTTATTCTGTTGCATATCTGACAAAGTTGCTGCTCAAGGTGTGTTTGCTGCCATCAATAGAAATGATCACTAATCATGTCTAATGTAACTCTGTATGTCACGATGACACAGGTGGTGGAGTCCACTTGTCAGCCAAACAGGCTGCATGCTCACCTGAAATCTGAGAAATACTGGTGCCCTTGCCCATGGTGACTGCATTGACCGCAGTGAGAAAACCATGTGAACATTGAAGCAAGAAATGTTGAAAACACTCCAACATGTGACATTTGATTTTATGATAATCAAATGAATGGGTCTGTGCAAATCTCCAGATTAACCCAATCCATGATTAATTTGATATCAAACCAGGAAGACCACATGCATAAATGTAGAATCTCTTAAGATGATTGTCAGATCACAATATGGCTCTAGCGGCCAGGAAACTAAAAAGAAACGCTTTTTGGTGGCACACCTTTATATCTAAGTATCCTCACTTTAGGAAACAAGGTAGTGTAGCTTCTGTCCTGAGAATTCCACTGAAAGGAACTCACAGAAACATTATCACAGCAAAGGACTGCTGATGAACTAAGTAGCAAGAACACAGGGAAAAAGATCCAAAATGGCCACATCAAGGGCAGAGCGACCACAGTTCAATATTTATTACTGAAATCAAAAGACTTCTGGGATGGTCAGATAGGCAGGGTGAAAAACAGATAAGGCAGATCAGACATGCAAACAAATCCAAAAGGAAGTAGGCAAGAACCCAAAATCCTAAGGTCCAGGGATTTCAGAAATTCCAAAACTCAAGGGGACGCAAAGACTGAACATTAGGGACTTGCTGGAACACTTTACACTAGAAAAGAAGAACTGGCAAAGAGAGCTGGAAACACACAGACTAAATACACCAGGAGAAGAGGATCACAGACAAAAGCACCAGAAATGTTGGATGGACAGTCTCTGGGCGAGGCAGAGGCACAGCAGGAGGCCTTGGGTGCCAGATAGATGACTGGAGTGGGTCTGGAGAGTTACAAGGAGGTCGATCAGATCTGCAGTCACTCTGGAGGATGGGCAGGACATGACTTGCTCAGACATGCTGAGGAGCTGAGAATCACTGCAGCTCATGACTGACAGCTTTCCACAGCACAGGATGGAAGGAAGCTGGAGTACCCGGAGAACATGCAAACTCCACACAGAAAGATCCCAGGTGGCCTAACCAGGATGCGAACTGGCGATCTTCTAGCTGTGAGGCGACAGTGCTAACCACTAAGCCACCATGCAAAGAGAGAGTAAGTCACTGGGAGATAGTAATGTCACTCAATTATGTGGGTGATATTTTCATTAGAGTGGTATTATGTGCATTGAGTGAGTAACCAATCAGATGTCCTGATAACTTAATGCTGTTGTATGTTAGGGTTACAGTCTTTGGGATTGTGTAGGTGGTAAGCACTCTGACAAGCCAGAAGTCGTCCTTTTACTTCAGGAACAGCTAAAGCAGTGTAGGATGTTCCATGGAAACAAATCATACACCAGAGCTACATCCAAATTACTAACATTTGTTACATTTGTTACTTTAACACTGCCATTTGGTAGCATATGTCAAAACAAAGCATGCAGAAAAGTACAATAAAAAAAAGTTGCACTATCATCCCACCATTCAACTTTGTCTTTCTTTCATTGTACTTCTAGCGTCTGTGGATTCTGCATATCTTCTATATGTGGATGTTTGTCTGAATTTTAATTTGTCAGGTATGAAATATATGTATAGATAACTGCTCCTGGTCCTCAGTCGGCAGTCTGGTCAACTCCTGCTCCTTGTACTGCAATCCGCAATCTCTTGTCCTGGCTGAGCTGCAGCAGTTTCCTCTTACTGTGCTGCAGCAATCCACTGAGCCTGAACCGCAGCTGTCTCCAGGTTCTGAGCTGCAAAAGTCATCTGTTCCTGGCCAGCAACAATCCACTGAACCTGAGCTACCCCTATCCCCTATCAGCCCAAAAACATGCTAGGTGTGTATATGACAGACTGGGGACCTGTCCAGGGTATTCCCCCCCCCCACCCCCCC
>JBBMOC010000083.1:1189422-1328187 GCA_037975185.1 Centropyge bicolor
CCCTGCAGAGGATTAAGATAATGTATATATAAAGTATAAATAATGGGTGGATGGATACTCTCTGATTCTTTATTAATAAAGACCTTTAGTAACTACGAACTTAGAAGTTTAGCGGGAGTTTAAAAATAAGTCTGCTGAGTATAGCTGCTATTTCATATTTCATCTGGCAGCCATTTCATGTTTGTTAAGTTTCCTTTCCTCGTTTTCTTTTTTACTATATGAAGACTATTGATAAGTTTCATTTTGTTATCTGAACATTTGGAAATGATTTTATCATTTATTAATTAATTTTATTGTCATCATCACTGTATTCTTTTTATTATCATTTTGCCATTATTCTCTTTTGGTTATTTGTACCTTGTATTCATTATTTCCTTTTGTTGTTGGAAGTGTTTTCAATTTATTAATACCTGTTTACTCATTGTCTGTGATATGATACAGTATGTAAGTAATGCCTGGAAGCTCTCTGTGGTTTGGTGCTCTATGCCTGTAACTGCACAGGAAATCATAACCACAAGCCACAGCTTTACTATGTGTCAATTGGTTGATGAGGTTGAGGCATTGAGGGTAAGCGAGTTGAATCTTCCTTATTTGTACTACCTGTCTCTGTCTTTGGGGACTTTCCATCCCCTCTGTCTCTGGGGACTTTCTGTCCCCATGACACGACAGACCACAGCATAACACAGCAAAGTAGCCATTTCAGAGCTGCTCAGCAGCCTGCTCATAGACTCCAACCACAAGGCCACAACATCCTGGGGCTGTGCAGTGTATAGAACACAGGACGTCTCAGTCTCCTGGGGCCATGTGATGTATGGAGCACAGGTGACAATAACTCTGTGTAACTGTGTAGGATTAGCAGTCAGGTGCTTCGAGAGACCTCATAACTGTTAGGTTCTCTTGGGTTCTGGGTAAATCCTGGCAGTCCTCGAGGTGGAGACTTAGTGTGGGGGACAGACACAAAGCCGAATAAGACCAATAGAAGCATCGGTCTCACTATATGGATGTTAGGTAGGCAGATCATCCTCATACCTCACTTGGTAATTTCAAGAGGGTGTGAGGTAGGAGCTTGGTTCCCGGAGACCAGTGGGCGGGCAAATAGGAGGGTCTTGCTCTGCTCCACCCCCCTTCCCATGGCCACAGCGCCTCAGTGTTCATACACGTCTCAGGTTGAGTACGATCGAGTAGGAGTCAACAGTGGCAACCAGGCAAAGGACTAGAGAAACTAGCCCAATTGTTTCCCTGAGGGCTAAGGGCCTGCTAGCATAAGTCCAACTGAAGCCTGTGAGTGCCACAGGTGGCAGATTAATTAACGTACACCTCCTGACACCTCCTGAGGGCAGCCCATCCTGTATCTCCCCAGGTTCTGCCAGGGTTGAAGTTTCGTGAGTGCCTGTTGCTTCGTGATTTTTATACAAGATTCAAATTATTGTTTTTTGATGCAATGTGATGTAATTGCATCTGCTACAGATCCGTGCCTACCGGAAAGAAGCATTCAAATCCTATGTGTTCCACACAATTCCACACATTTAGCGTATAAAGTTGTCTACTAAATTTGAAGCATACTGGCCTATGAAATTATTTGGTATATTTGGAAAGGTCACCGGAATTATAGTTTGTTGTTGCTCCAAGGAAAATGTAAAATGAATCACCAGCCAATTAAAAAGAACCTTGGCACAGACACACCATTTGTGTCCTAATTACAGTTTGTCTCTTTTAAGATATGAGGCTGTCTACGGGCTGGAGTAGAGGACTGGATGGAGTAGAGGACAGAAAGTCAGGACTGTTATTGTTCCTGGTCTTATTCCACACAGAAATCCCTCCATCTGGTCGCTGTGCCCTTACTGACCCATCCTTTACTCCCTGTGTTATCTGAGAAATGTAGAGGGCAGCCTTACAAGTGCCCTGTGCTGTTACTTTCACACAGTTCACTGCATTGAAGTACTGTGACATTCCAACTGAAAGGCCAGACTGTGCTGACATGTGGAGCTGCAGTCAAACCACTTGCAGAATGTTATAGTGGTCACCTCGTCTGACTTGGGATGTGGATGTGCCTCCTGACTCATAACAGACTGGGCATGTATGCTACTGTCTACATACAGTAATCCTTCCAGTAGGCTTCCATCAGACAGCACGCTCCAAATTTTGGCGCCAGACATTTTGAAAACTGCTCATTCTCTTTCTGTGCTTCACTTCACTCAAATCATCTCTTTCTCTCTTTTTCCCGTTTTGGATCTCATTATTTCAGTCTGAAATGGTTCACAGTAATAGAAGTCGCAGTAAACTAAATAAAAACTCTATATTTAAAAGGAAGATTGTATTGGATGTAATTTTACAGTAACTAATGTCTAGACTCATTCCAATACAATTCAGTTAGCTTACTACAGTTCAAAGCCGTTTAAGTTTAATTTAGGTTCAGTTCAATTAAATCCATCCATTTTACACAGCTATCCTGTTCAGATTTTGAGAATGTGTGTATGTTTCCTGCATGATAGCATCATAACTGGCTGAGGAGTCCTGTCCCACTTTGACAGCTCCTCTAAATGCAGTTGAAGAGTACAGCCCTGTTTGCTCATACTCTGGAGAACACATCTGGTGTGCATGGATGCAGTTGTCAGTACAAAGATTTTTGTTGGTTTCCCTCCTGATGTTACATTTCTAGTTGTTCACTGAAGGCACCTGATGGTTTTTAGCACAGAAGTTAAGGCCTACATGACTGTGAAAAAACAGCTCCATTCTTCAGCAGAAGACAATCCTGTGGAAATTTAGAAAAAACTCATCAAATCATAAGCAAAAGTGTTTTCTATTCAATAATTCATTGTCCTCTGACAAATGGAGTCTTGTAGACTTTTTTTCTATAAATTGAAACCCACCTTTGAAAGGACCTGCTAACTTTTTTGAACGCGACCTCAATTTAAACATTGTGTGGCATAATGTTGACTGGTACAGCCCATAATTTGACTGTGCTTCATGCTCTCTTGCAGGTTTCCAATAAATGCTGGGATAACAACTTGAAAATTGCTCGATATTTTGTACAGTCAAAAACTCAGGTCTGTGAAGAATGAGAGTTCAAAGTTTCCTCCATCTTAACAGAAGTTCCTTTGGGATCTGAGAGACCACACCCACCACATTCCCACAGAGTTTTCTGTAATGACATCTTGAGTCCTTCAAGTTTTGAGGAGTCCCCTGAAGTGGAAGTTGAAAGGAAAAAGGTAATTGCATCAATTAAATCTGGACTGCTTAAGTTTTAAATGTACTGTATGTGACTGAGAGACAGAATACCTGAGATCCTACCTATCTATAGATCCCATCCTAGGAAGTCGAGGTAATGTGAGTGCAGGCCAGTGGGGGACTGGGGAGGGAGTACATTTGTAATTCCACACTGTATGGAGCAGCAGGCCGTAGTGTGAGTGCACTATAAACTGTAGCGACTTTGACCCTGACCAGACTTCCTATAAACTATAATGGTCACCATGACAATGGGGAAAACATCAACCGTCACACATGGCCACATGACATTGAATTTTTTTGAAAAGTGTTACAACAGAGATAAGGTTTTATTATGTCCTCCAATAACACTGTAATTGTTACATTTTAGAGTATTTCAATGAGTGGCCTATAAAGGGTTAAAGCACCCAAATAATTACAAGCCAGAGAACTACTTTCAGCACTATTTGCCACTATTGTTGTGTTGTTTATGGTATACACTCCCTCTGAACAGTTTGTGACAAACATTCCCTCCCCTCTTTACTCAGTCAAATCAACCAGAAACATTGTCATAACAAGGCAAAAACGTTAAGTTACTTTTGCAGTTATGTCTCGTCTCATGTTGTCCTGTCTCTTCCTGTTTTATTTTGGTAACTGTTTCCCTTCTCGTTTCAGGTTGCTTGCCCTTCCTTCTGTGTTTCCCGCCGGTGTGATTGTCTGCCCCGCCCTGATTGTTTCCACCTGACTCCCTACCTTGTGTATTTAATGTCCGCGTCTTCCCCTGTCCTGTGCCAGTTTGTCATGTCTGCTATGTCCGTCAACCCGTGCCTCATTTCCATGCGTCTCATGTCTAGTATTCCTGTTTTTGCCACTACGTTTTCTTGTTCATTTTCTGCCTCGTTTTTCCTCAGCGTTGCTAGAGTGATTTTGAGTTTATTACTTTGTTTATTTGATACTTTTCTACCTCAGCAGAGTGATTTTTCGTTTATCCACGTTTTGCCAGTCCTCAGTAGAGTGATTTTGAGTTTTACATTTTGTTTAAATAAAATGTTTTATTTTGAACCTTTTGCTTCCGCGTCCTGCTTCTGGGTTCACAACCAGGCTGAGCCTTGTCAAACATCAGGATATCTTATTCTTTGCAGTAACCATCTAGGATAAACGTCCAGACTTTATTGTTTGCCATTTTCCATACAACCTTTGTAAAAATGAAGGCTCAGAATGTCCCTCATCAACATGGTTCCTATACCCCTGGAACCAAGGCCCTTTATCTAATTCTAGACACATTTTTGGAAACCCGTGGACATACAGAAAAAAACGATTTATACAGTTATTTTTGTTTAATAGAAACTATTTCATGTATGACCATTGCTGTACCAAATGATGGCATTCCTGAGTAACCCAACCTATCCTGGAATATATGGCATGACTGGTATGGCAAAGTCAAGAGAGTGAAAAATGAGTAACGTTCAAAGTATTCATTTAAACTCAGATTAGATGACATATGATAAATGATAAGAAAATGAACCCAACAACCTTCTTCAATAAAGATGTATTCTAGGATCATGGGTAGAAATTTTGGTGTTTTCAATAGTCAGAGAGTTTATTTAACCAAATGAGACCACGTGGAACATATTATTAATAGGAATATTTTTTATGAATAAGATCACAGGGGGAAAAAAACTTCATCAGACACAAATACACACACTCTCTGATGTCAGGTTTTTGTTTGAACTCTGGGAAGCGAAAAAAAATTCCACTCTGTGTGACACTTGTTTACGATATTGAGCACCTAACTCTTCAAACAAGTTAGAGTGCACCGATGTAAAAGAGCAACTGCGGTGAAGGCCAGATGTTACATAACAGAGTAAGTCAAGATAAACTCCTGATCAAGACTGAAGAGGTTTACGTAAGCCAGAACAGGTGATGAATAGGCCAGGGTAAATAACACGGTGACAGGCAGTACACACAGGCATGTTAACACTGACACAGTAACAAGAGTTTTGATGAGTCAAACCTGGGGTAACAGAGTGACCAGAAATGAAAAAGCCCTGCACTATTCCTGCAATCCCGTATAACATAACTGTGAGAAACAACAGACTCACCTTTGCTAACTTGGTAGGACCATTGCCAGGCAACTACATGCCGTTTGCAGGAGAAGCACCCAGAAGTCCAGCGTGAGGAAGTTCCAGGCTGCCACATCTCGGGCTGTGTCCCAACCAAGAAAAATCTATGGCAATGGCAAACTGCCTGCATTACTTCTCATGACTGGGTTGAAGTCCAAATCATATCTTAAAGCCCCAAGTGTCCTCAGAAATATCTTCTGCATCTGACCAATAGAATAATCCTATCCTCTGTTTCGTCATTGTCCAATTTATGGCACTGCTTACTTGCCTCACCCTTCATGAAGGTGAATATTGCTCACTGTTCCATCCTGACGATTATTCCGTGGTTACCATTCATTTATTTATGTCATTTCATTTATCCTGTGTTAGTAAATGTAAGATTAGTAAATATTTTAATAAAGATTATTTTGTTGTCCTGAGTATTCCTTTGGAGTAGAGATGGGGATCAATTAAATTAACAAGAAGTCACGTGTTTTATCAATTATCAATCAATTAATTTTATGACTATTTTTCTTCTTCGCCGGTGCCGCCCTTTACGAGTGTAGGTTTGAAATAAACATAGTAAGTAGGGATGAGCGAGTACACCACTATCTGTATTTGTATCTGTTCAACCATCTATATTATCTGTATCTGTATCTGTGCTCGGAGCGGGCGGGGCCTAAACCGGAAGTGGAAGCTGAAATGGGTGGGGCTTAAAACAGTACATTATTTTAAGTCTGAAATTGATATAGATTGATCAGAAGTTGCTAATCTACTGTATTCAAAGTCTATATACAGTATATCTCAATAATATTTATAATATTACTTTTATGAATTGCAGTGAGAAAGCGTCAGATAGAGATGAGCCAGATACTTGTTTCAGACGAGTATCCGTTACGGATAAAGCATGTTTGACGTAGACTGGCAGAGACGTGGTCTCTGGTCTCTGCACGTCTCTCCCAACATACGTGTGGTGCATTTGACAAGACAGAGCTGAAAACGGCTCGCGTCGCGTCGGTCACTGCCTCCGCTCCGGTCCGATTTTTTTTTTTTTTTCTATCGTCTGCTTGCTTTTAGTTTGGCTGGTGATATAAAGTCAGTTGGAAAACTTTGCTCGTACTGAACGCGGTGCATTTGAGAAGAATACAGTGAACAAGGCTGACATATTATTTCCCTGTTTGCCATCACTGGATGGTTGCATGAATCATGAAGTTCACACAGATCATTAAAAATAATCAGTCTTACAGACCATTTACACACATACACACATACAGCTGAACATACAAAGTAGCCTATATTAATATTTTTATTGTATGTGGATGCATGCAGTATCTGACACTAGGGATGAGCGAGTACACCACTATCTGTATCTGTATCCGTATCTGTTTAACCATCTACATGATCAGTGACGTTTGTGGCCAAATGCAGCACACAGACTCTAAAAGGAATTTAAAAAAAAAAAGCCAAATATTGGCTTTGGCAAGCGAATGCTGGTGCAGTCAGGGGTTGTGAAATCTGAACGTGGGAGCAGGCAGGATAGTGGAGGCCAACCAGAAGTGGAGACGATTTGTGGAGAGTGATCAGGAAGGCAGGTGATGGATGCTGCAGAGCTGGCAGACAGACAATCAAAGGTGGAGCACTGTAACAAAGGTAGTTGTTACAGTGGTTAACTTGGAATAAAACACAACAAGAACTAATAACCCTAGTGGGCCTAGTTGCATAGCTACCACTTTAGCAGATTGAACGATCTGGCGGATGCAGCTGGAAGTTGATAAACTGCTGAGTAGATGTTGTGATGGATTGCATGTTTGTGCCTTGGAGAGATACCGAGGAAAGTGAGAGGAGCACCTCACAGAGAAAAACTAGACTAGTAGCAGAGATCCTGACAATACCCCTGGGGGTGATGATGATTGTGGAGTGCTACAGGGCAATAGGCAGACAACTCAGGTCTGTTTTCAGGATAAGGACAATGGTGGACTTGAAGCATGGTGGGACTAGAGACTGAGGCAATGACAGGTTGAAAATGTCTGTGAAGACATATACATTGAGAGCTTAGCCAAGGATGCCAAAAGGCTTTTTAATGATTAATCCTTTTGAAGCATCTGCACACATCTGCCCTGGAATTACAAGTTTTGGGCCGACAGAGAGTGTTTATTTCAGCTCATGTTGGAGCCCTGGGAGTGAGACTCCATGTTGTCTCTGGATTGTTTCCCTGCTCTGCTAATAACTATCTGGAGAACATACCTGGACTTCCTGTATTTGTCTCGAGTTGTCAGTGTTTGTGTATGTGTCTATGTTATTGTCCTGACACAAGTAAGATAAGAGTCTGATTGGTTGGACTAGCGCTGAATGTTCCTCATCATTGGATTGTACTGTTTGGCTTGCTGAAATAGGGGCGAGGAAGGTAGTATAAATATTCGTTACCACCATATTTAGTACAGTTGTCGGTGATATCTTAGCAGGAATTTACTCAGATTGGTGTTGTTTGAATCTCTAGGCACAATAAAAGCAACCTCTGGCCTTGAGGTCTCAATCCTGTTGTCCAGGGCTTGGTTGGTGTCAACATGTGATGGAATGTACACCACCAGGTCAATGGCCAATGGGTTTTGTTGGGTCTCTGTAAATAGTATTATGAAGAGTATGAGAAACCTTCTGTTGTGATTTGGTGCTATGCAGATAAAACTTAATTGATCCAAACTGATTTGAACAGCCCAAAGAAATTATCTCCACATCTGAGCATCAATGGTTGTTGATCATGAAGCATGATCGTGACCATGACACTTTTCCCCTTGCTGGGGATGGAAGGGTTGCACCAACTCTCTGTGAAAACAATAACGTTACAGCTCCCGAGTTCATCCAGTTTATTATTCAGTGATGGGACAGAAGAAGAAGTTAGAAGAAGACTTGGTAGAGAAGGCAGGCCTGTGACCCTAATTTTTTGTAATCTGAGCCATAAAAATTCCTATTGTTTATTGATATTGATTTATAGATGAGAAACTCTTGTCCACCCACAATCAAGTGTGCAAGACGTGCTCTCTATAATGTCGCAATTTGTAGTCAATACAGTCAACATGGCTCTTCACCAAGTTTGGCTTGCAGGGGAACATTCTCATCCACCATCTGAGAAATGGCCCGCATCACATTCTGCCAAAATAATTGTACTTTTGAGCATTCCCAAACACAATGGAACAACGTTCCTTTTTCCTCTTAACATTTACAACAAATATCTGGAATATTAGGACAGATTTTATTCAGTTTTACTGGGGTGAGTTCGCATTAGCCATTTATATTGGAGCAATTTCAATCGTGTATTTTTAAGCATGCCGCTTCCCAGTCTTCTTCAGGTCTCCAATATCGACTTTCCATGCTTCTAATCTGTCCTTGGATGACTCCTTTTCATGAGATATCAAAGTCCCATAAAACAAAGATACTAGACCCCCTTTAGCCAGATTTGAAATGATTAGGTTTTCAAGATTTGTCAAAGGTGGCTCAGACATTGGGTCCTTACTTTTAAAAGATATAAAATGTTTCCGTTGTAAATATTTGAAAAAAATGCTTTCTTGGTATATCATGTTCCTCACGTATTTGCTCAAAGGTAAGTAGTTTGCCATTTCTGTATAGCTTCCCTACACATTGGACACCTTTGGTTGCCCAAAACTTGAAACCACCATCACCTCTACCTGGTGTAAAATCATTGTTCCCCCATATAGGTGAAAAACGGGATAAAGCAGGGATGTCTCCAATATGCTGGTGTACACCATACCAAATGGCAATGACATTTTTAAGAAAAGGATTCTTTGTCTTTTTTTCCAATGTTTTAAGATCTGCTGAATATAGATACAGATACATATAGAGTGTAGTTGAGCAGACCAGTAATACCACCGCAGATTTGGAAGATGTAGGCCACCCCTCTCATACGGTAAGTAAAGCAACTTCAATCGCAGCCTAACTTTTTTATTGTTCCCAATAAATTTAGCAAGAAAGTTATTAATTTTATAAAAAAAAAACACTTAGGAAGTGGGAGTAGGATTGATTGAAAAAGGTATCGAAACTTTGGCAATATATCCATTTTTATCACATTAATACAGCCGATCATTGAAATTGGCATTACTGTCAAGCAGCTTAATGTATTTGTTATGTTTTCTGTTAGTGAGTCATAATTTGAAGATACAATAGTCTCAATTTCAAGTGTAATTTTAACACCTAAATAAGTAAAATCATTTTTTGCATTTGTGAACAGTGTCTTTATAGTTGCTGTCAGGCGTTCATTTTTATTTAGAAATAATAGTGATGACTTAGAGAAATTTATTTTATATCCAGGGAACTCTCAAAATTTCTGAATTAATGCTATTATATTGGGAATACTATCCTTAAGCCTGGTCAGAAAAAGGATGACATCATCGGCATACAAAGATATCCTATGTTCTTGTTCACCTATCTGGATGCCCACGAGGCCATCATGGGCTCTGACAGCCATAGCAAGAGGTTCAATAGCTAAAGTGAACAGCATTGGCAATAGTGGACAGCCTTGTAGGGTTGAACGCTGCAAGTTGAATAGTTTAGAGACAACACTGTTGGTCAGAATCTCTGCTACAGGGTTTGTATAGAGAATGTGAAGCCATCTAAGGAATCCCTCTCCAAATCCAAATCGTGGAAGCAGTTTAAAAAGATAGCACCATTCTGTTCTGTCAAATGCCTGTTGTGCGTCTAATGACAGTATCGCTGAGTCTAAGGACTCTTCTGATGTTATGGAAACCTTGACGATTTCGTACAAACCCATTTTGATCATTATGTATAAGTTTAGGAAGGTGTGGATCCAATCTTCTTGCTAGGATTTTACAAAGTATTTTAGTGTCACTACACATCAGACTGATTGGTCTGAATGATTAGCACTCTGTGGATGGTTTGCCTGGTTTTTGGATGAGAGTTATCATAGCTTGCCCAAGCGGCAACCTCCGCCGCTGAAAAATGAAGCCAATGCGGAAGTGCAAAAAAGCTGCAGTTCCTCGAATAACCGCTAGAGCAGGCTGCAGAAGGGAGTCAATTACATTTGAGCCCCATGTTAAAATGTCCGATTTTACGACAGAAAAAAAACATATTTACAGCCTGGTTCAAAACATGGCTCTAGTCTCATAAGCTGTTTTTCTACTCCATGACAACTCTGGATTTTATTATAAGGCGTTCGTTTAAAATATACAGCATATATCATTATGCACAATTCATAGCTGTCAATCTAAGTGGCGCCACTTTGATTGACAACTAGCCACTGACGGTCTAAAGGGCGTCACCCCGGCTAATTCTAGTCACTGAGTTTGGGAAAGAGATCATCGTGGGGTCAGACGGCTAGCAACAATATTTAGCATTTAACCTAGCTGGTTAGCCGTAGCTAGTTTGATTATTTTGAATAAAGCGGCTTTTTTCAGCCAATAGCATTCATTCAACCTGCCTCAGCTCCGCCCTCGCTCCACCTCTTTGTCCATATTTGGAGTAACTGGAGGTAGGCTACCAAGATGGCTACGCACTACGATTTGCTTCATTTTTGCTCTTCAGAAACCTATGGGTGACATCACGGACACTACGTCCATATTTTATACAGTCTATGAGCTAGCCTCACAGTGGGTGGAAGAGTTCCTTCCTGGAATCATTCTTTAAACATATTTAAAAATGGCTCTGCCAACTTAGTTTTAAATGTTTTATAAAATTCTATAAGTAACCCATCAGGCCCTGGTGCCTTTCCACTATTCATTTTTTGGATTGCTTCTGACAACTCCTCAACTGTTATATTCCTATCCAGTTCATCTTTTATGTCATCAGATAATGACTGAAACTGAAGCAGATCAAGAAATGTTTCCCTCACATCTGAGTCTTGGTTGCATTCTGATCTATATAGGGATTCATAAAAATCTTTAAAACATGTATTTATCTCTAGTGGATCGATTGTTAGAGTCCCTTGCGGTGTCCTAATACTACTTATTGCTCGGTCAGTTTGTTGTTGTTTTTTTTCTCCAGGCTAAAAGTTTTCCTGGCTTCTCACCTTGATCATGGTAGCCTTGTTTCAACCACATTAAACTTTTGGCGCTTTCATCTGTGGACATTTTATTATATTTAGCTCTCAATATAATCAATTCCTTTTGTTTTAATGGATCATCTTTTGCATATAGATCATTTTCCAATATTTTGATTTGATTTTTCAAATTTTCCATTTACATTTTATAGTGTTTTGTTTTATAGCTGATGTAACTAATAATCTATCCCCTGATGAATGCTTTAAATGCTTCCATTCTAATACAAGCACTAGTTTCATCAGTATTTAGTGCAAAGAAGCTGTTAATTTTAGAGCCAATAGCGTCAACAAAAGCTTGGTCTTGCAGCCATCTTGCCTGGAATCTCCAATTAGGTGGGCTATGGATAATTTTGTCAATTTGGATTTTGAGTGATACAGCTGCATGATCAATTATCACAATACCATTATACCAACATTCGCTAACCTTGGGTAAGAGTTCTCTGGAAATAATGAAATAATCAATGCAGGAATGTGATTTGTATGTACTTGAGTAACAGGAATAATGATTTTTATCAGAATTCCGTTCTCTCCAAATATCCACTAGATTAAGGTCCTCTATAAACTGTTTCAGTAATTCTCTGGTTTGAGTTTTACCCGTGTCACGGCCCGTTGAAAGATCTATTGTTGGATTCAAAGCACAGTTAAAGTCCCCTCCTAAAATAAAGGATCTATTCAATGCAGACAAACCAAGAAAGAGATTCCTAAAGAAACTGGGGTTATCCTCATTGGGACCATAAAAACTCACAAGGTTCCATGTCATTGATAAGATATTGCACTGGACGATAACGTATCTTCCACCTGGGTCTTGGATGGTTTTAACAATCTGCAAAGGTATTGTCCGGTGGATAAGGATAAGTACTCCCCTTGCATAATTATTATAACATGCATATATTACTTGGCCAGGCCATCTGCTCTGTATGCGCTTTAAGTCTACATTTGACAAGTGAGTTTCTTACAAAAATATGATTTTAGATTTGAGATGTCTAATCCTATTCATAACTTGTTTTAATTTTGTTATTTTCCGAAGCCCCCTAACTTTCATGTCTGATGTCTTGTCTGATGTCTTTGACTAAGCATACGCGCCTCATGTTTGTCCACGAATCATCGTCAGGTTTGCATTTGTTTTGTTACTTTGTCTTGCCACAGTGCAGTTGTGTTTTTTCCTCGTATGAGCGATTTTCAGTTTATTACTTTGTGTACTATAGATCCAGTTATCCTCATCAGAGCGCCTTTTGTTTGCCTTTTGTATTTACTCTTCGGAGTCTCTTTTTGTTGTACTTTGTTTGTTTTTGCCTCATTTGTCTTTTACCTTGCTATTTTGCAATAAAGACACTTCTCTGGATCAAGCCAGCCTGCGAGTCGTGCATTTGGGTTCAATCTATACCCGGGTCTTGTCAGTACAAACTGGCCAGCATGGACCCAGCCGACTCAGAGCAGCTTCAGGACGTCCGCCTCAGCCAGCAGAGGGAGGAGCTGGCAGCGCTGCACAGCGGGGTCAAGGAAATGGTTGGAAGACTGGAAGACTGCCATGTCTCATCAGGTCAGTCTCCTGGCCGCTCAGGTGCAGCAAGCTCTTGCCCACTTACCCAAGGCTACCCCTGACCAGGCGGCGTCTCCACCACCTCCGCCCTCCATCCCACCGGCGATCTCCGAAGCTCACGCTCTCCGCCTCGCTCCACCTGAAAAGTTTTCTGGTGAGTCTGGACAGTGCCGAGCCTTCATAACATCATGTGAAATGCACTATGAACTCTCCCCTTCAGCATTTCTCTCTGAGAGGTTCAAGGTGGCGTTCATGATTTCATACCTCACCGGGAGAGCCAGAGCGTGGGCTACAGCGGAGTGGTCACGTGACTCAGCCATTTGCGGCTCGATCGGGGATTTCAAGCTGGCCCTGAGGAGGGCGTTTGATCCCCTGTCATCTGAACGCGAGAGAGCCCCTGAGTTGAGCACCATTAGACAAGACACAGACAATGTTAATGACTATGCTATCCGGTTCCGCACCCTAGCTACAGGGAGCGGCTGGAACTCCGCAGCTCTCTATGATGTCTTCCTGAAAGGGCTGTCGGATCACATCCAGGACCTGCTGGTTCCCCTGGACTTACCTGCGGACCTAGACTCTCTGATCGCGTTGGCAGTCAGGACCGATCAACGTCTCCAGGAGCGACAGCGAGATCGAAACCAGGTGACGTCATCAGCGATCCCTCATCACTCCCGATCCACCGCCTCGTCGTCCCGGTTCCGGAGTTTGCATCCTGCCTCATCGCCAGAGCCTCTTGGGAAGGAGGAGGAGCCTATGCAGCTTGGTCGTGCCCGCATCTCCGCTGAGGAGCGCCGTCGTCGTTTACATGAGGGCCGCTGCTTCTACTGCGGTCAGCAGGGTCACCTCCTCGCTGCTTGTCCGGCCAAGGGGGAGACTCGCCAATCTAAGGACAAGACGCTGGTGAGTCGGATTCCTCCCACCGAAGCTCCTTCTCGCGTGCTTACAGAGGCTAAGGTAATACACCACGACACCATTTTAGAGCTGGGGGTTCTCATTGACTCTGGAGCAGACGAGAGCCTCATGGATTGGGCTCTCGCTCATAAGCTCAAATTAAGCTCTGAACCGCTGACACAGCCCATAGAGGCTAGCGCCCTGGATGGGACCCAGCTATTCCGGGTCACACACCGAACCGAACCTGTGACGGTTGTCATCCATGACCATGTCGAGTCCATGAACTTTCATTTGTTTAGCGCCCCCCAGCGCTCTCTTATTTTGGGACTTCCATGGTTGAAAAAACATAACCCACATGTTAACTGGGCCACAGGAAAGATTTTGAGGTGGGCAGAGGGTTGCAGTGAGGGATGTCTGAGACCTGCTAGGACCAAAACTTTAATTAATGCTGTTTCTGTCAGTCACGCCACAGACCCTGACGCTCCGAGCCTGGCCTCGGTTCCTAGCTGCTACCACGACCTCAAGGAGGTGTTCAGCAAAAGCAAAGCTACTTCCCTGCCACCTCACCGACCCTATGACTGCCCCATCGACCTGGTCCCCGGTGCCCCCATCCCCAAGGGGCGTCTCTACTCGATCTCCGGCCCTGAGAAGACGGCCATGACCGACTACATCGAAGGCTCCCTCAAGGCAGGTCTCATTCGGCCTTCATCCTCTCCGGCCGGAGCAGGCTTCTTCTTCGTGGGTAAGAAGGATGGGTCTCTCAGACCTTGTATTGACTATGGGCCCCTCAATGACATTACTATTAAGAATCGTTACCCCCTCCCCCTCATGTCTTCTGCATTTGACCAGCTCCAGCAGGCCAAGATCTTCACCAAATTAGATCTGAGAAATGCCTACCATCTGGTCCGGATTAGGGAGGGGGACGAATGGAAAACTGGGTTCAACACCCCAAGTGGACACTATGAATATCTTGTCATGCCTTTTGGATTAACCAATGCTCCTGCTGTTTTCCAGGCGATGATCAACGATGTATTAAGAGACTTTCTTAACAGCTTTGTCTACCTGGATGACATTCTCATTTTCTCTCCCGATGCTGACACTCATGTGTCTCATGTCAGACAGGTTCTTCAGCGGCTGCTGGAGAATCAACTCTACGTTAAAGCTGAAAAGAGTGAATTTCATGCCGAGACTGTGTCCTTCCTGGGCTTCATCATAGCCCCTGGGAGGATGCAGATGGACCCGGCTAAAGTGAGCGCTGTCTCGGAAGCTGTCACCGGCAGAGCGCAACTATGATGTAGGGAACAGAGAGCTGTTGGCTGTCAAAGTGGCACTGGAGGAGTGGAGACATTGGCTGGAGGGGGCGCAGCACCCCTTCGTCGTTTGGACCGACCATAAAAACCTGGAGTACATACGCACTGCTAAACGCATGAACTCTCGTCAGGCTAGATGGTCACTTTTTTTTTAATAGATTCAATTTTGTTTTGTCTTACAGGCCGGGGTCCCAGAATGCCAAGTCTGACGCCCTGTCCCGTCTGTTCGACCCCGAGCCTGTTGCCAAGGAGCCTGAGCCAATCCTTCCACTTAACCGTGTGGTTGGAGCGGTGACTTGGCAAATAGAAACTGAGGTGAAGCAAGCTAACGGTGAGAGCCCCCCACCTCGGGCCTGCCCTGAGAACCGACTGTTTGTTCCTGTTGAGCTTCGTCCACAGGTGATACACTGGGCTCACACCTCGCTGCTCACCTGCCATCCTGGGGTTAAGAGGACTATCCATGTTATCTCCCAGAGATCTTGGTGGCCGTCCATGGAGCGAGAGGTCCGGGAGTACGTGGAGGCCTGCACCATCTGCGCCCGCAATAAGAACTCGTCCAGAGCTCAGATGGGTCTCCTGCAGCCCCTCCCGGTTCCTTCTCGCCCATGGGCGGAGATCTCTTTGGACTTCGTCATGGGGCTCCCGGTCTCTGAAGGTAACACTACTGTCCTCACAGTAGTGGACCGTTTTTCCAAGATGACTCACTTTATTGCCTTGTCTAAGCTCCCCTCTGCCAAAGAAACAGCAGAGGTTATGATGACTCATGTTTTCCGTGTTCATGGTTTTCCCAAAGACATTGTTTCAGACCGGGGGCCCCAGTTCGTGTCACGTTTTTGGAAGGAATTCTGTAACCTCATCGGGGCTAAGGTTAGCCTCACCTCAGGTTACCACCCAGAATCCAACGGCCAGACCGAGCGGCTGAACCAGACCTTGGAGACCTGCCTCCAATGCCTGGTCTCCCAGAACCCGTCTTCATGGAGAAAGCACTTGGTTTGGGTTGAATATGCGCATAACACCCTTCCCACTTCTGCTACAGGAATATCTCCCTTCCACTGTGTGTTTGGATATCAGCCGCCGGTCTTCTCCGAGCTAGAGAAAGAGGTCATCGTCCCGTCTGCCCACGCTCTGGTCCGGCGCTGCCACAGGATCTGGGCGGCTGCTCGCAGAATCCTTCTCCGCAGTGCTGACAGGATGAAGAAGGCTGCGGACCGGAGGCGCCGTCCTGCCCCTCTCTACCAGCCCGGCCAGAAAGTCTGGCTCTCGACTAAGGACCTACCTCTCCACGTCCCTTCCAGGAAGCTGGCTCCACGGTTCATCGGCCCGTATCCCATCTCTAAGACTATCGGCCCCTCTGCAGTCCGCCTACGTCTGCCCCGGTCCTTCAGAGTCCATCCCACCTTCCACGTCAGCAGGATCAAGCCGGTCAAGGAGAGCGCCTTGGTTCCTGCAGCCTTACCCCCTCCACCCCCCCGGATGGTCGATGGGGGTCCCGTCTACACGGTCAAGTCGCTGCTGGCTGTCCGTAACAGAGGCCGGGGCAGGCAATTCCTGGTGGACTGGGAGGGCTACGGGCCGGAGGAACGATCCTGGGTGCCAGCCAGCTTCATTATGGACCCTGACCTCATCTCGGAGTTCTACCAACGCCATCCTGAAGCTCCTGGGCCGTCTGGAGCCGTCCCTAGAGGGGGGGGGGGGTTCTGTCATGTCCAGAATAAAACGTTAAGTTACTTTTTTCATTCCTGTCTTGTCTCCATGTTGTCTCGTCACTTCCTGTTTTATTTTGGTAACCCATTCTCCTCTCGTTTCAGGTAGCTTACCCTTCCTCGTGTTTCCCGCCAGTGTGATTGTCTGCCCCGCCCTGATTGTTTCCACCTGTTCCCCATTACCTCGTGTATATATTGTCTGCGTCTCCCTTTGTCCTGTGCCAGTTTGTCTGATGTCTTTGACTAAGCATACGCGCCTCATGTTTGTCCACGAATCATCGTCAGGTTTGCATTTGTTTTGTTACTTTGTCTTGCCACAGTGCAGTTGTGTTTTTTCCTCGTATGAGCGATTTTCAGTTTATTACTTTGTGTACTATAGATCCAGTTATCCTCATCAGAGCGCCTTTTGTTTGCCTTTTGTATTTACTCTTCAGGGTCTCTTTTTGTTGTACTTTGTTTGTTTTTGCCTCGTTTGTCTTTTACCTTGCTATTTTGCAATAAAGACACTTCTCTGGATCAAGCCAGCCTGCGAGTCGTGCATTTGGGTTCAATCTATACCCGGGTCTTGTCACTAACATTCCAGCTTGTTATTTTTATGTTAGAGGAGTTACAGTTATGATACATACTAATCGATACAAAAGAAAAGAGCAGGAAAAAGACAGGCTGCTGCAAAAACAAATAAACAAACGAACGTATACACATACCGGCAGGTATGTCCTTAACAGGCATCAGCTGATCCTCTGTTTGTAAACAAAGCCATGCCGTCTCTTCAGAGCCCACGATGAAATTTCTCCGCGTCCTCCGGCGACGAGAAGAGGTGAATCTTGTCGTTATGGAGTACTCTTATTCTGCATGGATTTTGTTGAAAACCTCGGAAGGAGCCAGCATCAATAAACAGCTTCTTGACTGCATTGAATTCACGTCTCTGCCTCATTGTCTCAGTGGAGAAGTCTCGGGTGAAGGAGAGTTTGTTTCCATTGTGTTTGATGTCACGTCCTTTGGAGTGACGGAAAACAAATTCCCGGTCCTGGAATTTCAGAAAACGTATGAGGACTGCTCTGTCTTGGTTCGGTTTGCCGGGCCAAGTGTACGGTGAGCCCTTTCCAGCGTGATGGAGTTATTACTACCCAGCCAGCCCGGCAACATTTCTTGCAGGTAATCCAACAGTTGTCGGCTTCCCTCTTCTCCCTCTCTGAGTCCAAACATACGTAGATTCTTTCACCGACTGCGATTTTCCATGTCTTCAACTTTGGATTCAAGGTATGTAATCCGTCTTGACACTTTACTAAGCTCCGCCATGGTGGTCTCCAACTTCTCCTCTGTGGACATGATGCGTGTTTCAGCTTCCTCCATCCGTGCAATATTGGATGCTACGTCCCGCTTCACCTCATTCATGTTATTTTCTAGAGCCTCAACGGAGTTGGCCATCTTGCAGAGCCGTCCGTCTATTCCGTCCAGTTTGGAACCAAATCCACTGAACTCCGCACGAAGTGTCTTTCGCTCTGTTAATACAGCAGCTATACTAGCTTGGTCCATGTTAGCCTGCTCCTCGTTCTGATTGATTGATGGCTCACTTTTCTGCTTTTGCGAACTTCTTGCACGCTTGAAAATATCACTCTCTTTGTTCTACACGGTTTTTGACATGGTTGCTGTTGAAGTATTAAATGTAATAATATAATAATAATACATTTTATTTAAAAGCGCCTTTCAGAGCACACAAGGACACTTTACAAACAAAGCAACACAGAGTAAAATAGAAAACACATCAAGTTAAAAACAAGCTAAAAGGAGAAGTGAAAGTTATGGCGAGAAGGCAGTCTGAAACAGATGAGTCTTGAGTCTGGATTTGAAAACTGGGAGTGAATCGATGTTTCTGATATCAGGTGGGAGTGAATTCCAGAGTTGGGGAGCAGAGCGACTGAAAGCTCTGCCCCCCATGGTACTGAGACGAGCGGAGGGCACAGAAAGGTGGAGGGAGAAGGAAGATCGCAGGGTGCGAGAAGGGGTGGCAATGGAAATAAGGTCAGAAAGATAAGGGGGGGCGAGATTGTGAATAGCCTTAAATGTAAATAACAAGATTTTGAATGTGATCCTGAATTTGACCGGGAGCCAGTGAAGCTGCTGAAGGATGGGGGTAATATGGTGCGAGGAGGGGGTCCTAGTAATAATGCGGGCTGCAGAGTTTTGGACCAGTTGAAGTTTATGGAGGAGCTTGTGAGGGACACCGAAAAGGAGTGAATTGCAGTAATCAAGGCGGGAGGTGACAAGGCTGTGAACAAGGATGGCAGTTGTGTGAGGGGTGAGAGAGGGGCGGAGACGATTGATGTTTCGTAGGTGGAAGTAGGCAGACCGGGTTATGTTATTAATGTGAGAGTGAAAAGAAAGCGAGTTATCGAGGATGACACCCAGACTCTTAACCTGAGGGGAGGACGACACTATGGAGGTGTCGATAGTGAGGGAGAAACTGCTGGTTTTGGCAAGAGTTGATTTAGTGCCAACTAGAAGAAGTTCAGCTTTATTACTATTGAGTTTGAGGAAGTTGGAGGTGAACCAGGATTTGATCTCAGAGAGGCAGAGGGGGAGGGAAGAGGGTGGGAGAGCGGAGGTAGGTTTACTAGAAAGATAGAGCTGGGTGTCATCCGCGAAACAGTGGAAATGAATGCCAAATTTCCGAAAGATAGATAAATGATGAATAATAGGGGCCCCAGGACAGAGCCCTGGGGCACACCTGAAGAGACGGGGATTTGTATTAAATTCTGCGAGTCTGTGTGGAGCAATGAAATCACGCCGCCATCTTGGTCTCAGTCCACCGGAAGTCCCCGTCAACAGATTTAGTAGTTAGTTTGCGTGGCTGCTGGTTGCTGGGCGGCCTCAACGTCAGGCTCCGGTTGGTGGCAGCTGGAACGCACTCTCTCTCTCTCTCTCTCTCTCTCTCTCTCTCTCAGACGGATCTCAGCACGGCTGGCAGCGGAGCATGCAGGCAGGTGTGCCGGGTTTCCAATCAGCTGATCGACACGCTGTGATTGGACAGCTCCAGCAGCACCCTCCGATCGACCAGGATTTCAGCTGCAGTCAGACCATGCTCAGATGCCAGACCGTTGTGCCACATTGTCAGTTTTGCTCTCATACACGTCTAGCTGCTTGCCTGTAACCTGTCGCTAACTCCTGTTCTACCTTTCCCGTCTAGTTGGATCTCCTGCCTCCCACCATCACTCCAGATGTCTCGCCGTTCGCCAGCCACCCCCCGACTTTCTTCTGACTTCCAGTCGGAATTCGCCGCACACCTGTCTGCTACCCTGCCATCACCAGCCATTGCTCCCCGCACCCTCTCTTTAGTTCAGTCAGATAAGTGTTTGTTGCCTCAGTCTGTCTTGTTCGTCTGTATCCGCTAGCCCGAGTTAGATCCGCCCGTCGTGTTTATCTTAGTCCGTGCGTCCTCTGTCTGTTCGTCCTGAGTAGCTTTATAGTCAGCTAGCTTGTTAGCTCTCTCAGGATTTTTCCTGAGCTCTTTCAGTTAGCATTTTGGTTTTCTCTTCTCAGCAGTTAGCCTGAGCTCTTTGTGTTAGCATTCGCTATTAGTTTGTGTTTCCACCTCGGCATTTGGCCTCAGCTCCTTATGTTAGCATTTGTTTTTTGTTAGTCAGCCCACCTCAGTGTTTAGCCTGAGCTCCTTTTGTTAGCCTTTGGCCCTAATCCTGTTTCCTACTCAGTTTCCAGCCTGAGCCTCTTTTTGTTCCTTCGTTTGTCAGGTTATTTAGTCACCTCCTCGCCTTGGTGTTACCAGGTTCTGGTTGTGCATTACTGTCTTGTGTTTGTTCAATAAATTGTTATCACCGATTCTGTCTCCCATGTTTTCGTTGCTCTGCGCCTGAGTCTCCACCCTGCCCATAACACTGACAGAACTTGTGTTGATGCTTTCAGGGCCAACTGGACTGGACTGAAATTTGCAGTGTGGTAACGTGACTAAAAACAAATTGATATGCAGCTAACAAGGAATATGGAGATTTACGCACATGATCAACTGAAATAATGAAGGTTTTAATACTAGGCACTCTCGAGTGCATATTTTGGTATAGCGTACCTTTTCAAATAAAGTTACGATTAATCAAATAACCACAAACCAATTCTGCACAATAACCCTGGAGACTTTCAGAATCTGGGACAGTTGCACACTTTACCCTGGTGGTAATCCAGCTTTCCTTTTTGCTGCCTTGTGCTGTATGTTTACTTTTCACTATATCTGAGTGAAATGTACCGTATATGCTGTCATAACCAAGAAAAAACGTTAAGTTTCTTTTGCAGTTATGTCTTCTCTCATGCTGTCCTGTCTCTTCCTGTTTTATTTTGCTAACTGTTTCCCTTCTCGTTTCAGGTTGCTTGTCCTTCCTTCTGTGTTTCCCGCCGGTGTGATTGTCTGCCCCACCCTGATTGTTTCCACCTGATTCCCTACCTTGTGTATTTAATGTCTGCGTCTTCCCCTGTCCTCTGCCAGTTTGTCTGCCGTGTCCGTCAACTCGTGCCTTATTTCCATGCGTCTCATGTCAAGTATTCCTGTTTTTGCATCCACGTTTTCTTGTTCTTTTTCTACCTCAGCGTAGCTAGAGTGACTTTAAATTTATTACTTTGTTTATTTGATACTTATCTGCCTCAGCAGAGTGATCTTTCATTTACCCACGTTTAGTCTTAACTCAGTAGAGTGATTTTGAGTTTTGCACCTTGTTTAAATAAAAACTTTTATTTTGAACTTTTTGCATCCGCGTCCTGCTTCTGGGTTCAAAACCAGGCTGAGCCTTGGCATATGCTATATGGAGCCCTTTAAAATTTTAGATTAATAGATTTGTAATGTGAGTAACAGCATAAAGATGCTGTGCACTCATTGACACACTACCAGTGGCCTTCAAGGAGCTTTAACCTTGTGGTTTAATATAGCTCTAAACATGTCTTCTCCTTGAGCAGCCAAGGAGCCGTAATCACTAGACCTGACAGGTCTCCTGCTCTCAAGCCACAGTCACAGCTCCGGTACTACACAGTTGGGGCTTGTTGTCACTCCTGCCAGGTTGGGTGGCCACAGCCTGGCTTGAACTACTGTGCCAGAAAAGGGACATGCAGGTATTGATCACTGTATCCTTATTTTAACAAAACTACTGATTCACACTTAAATAGATCAAATGTATAATTATCCATTTGGTGGAAACTGGGCTTTCACTGCTACAAATCAAGGCAAAAGAACACAAGTTCATATATATAAAGCACATTTCATACCCAGAGGCATCCCAAAGTACTGTACAGATTACACTGACAAAAGAGTAAATGTTAAAAACAATAAAAACAAACAGGCAAAGGCACACGTATTAAAAACAAAATAAACCAAAGCACACTGAATAAACAGTCAGAGTTAATAAAGTACTCTCTCTGTCTGTCTGTCTGTCAGACAAACAAATGCATTTATTTTAAAAGTACATTAATTAAAGGCAAACTAATTCAAGACCATGCCAGAAATACCAAACCCGTGTTCAGGTCTATTAATGATGTGATCAATTTTATCAAATCAAAAAGCAGTAAGGTCCAATAACACAGGGCAGAGACTTTACCAGAATCTCTGCTGAGATTAATATCATACATAACCTTGATAAGAGTCTCAATACTGAGGTAAGACCTAAATCCAGACCAGAAAATATTAAGGTTGTTGTTCACTGCCAGAATGTTGTAGAGAAATTTAGATGTTAAACCATTTCTTCAAGAGTTACAAGGTTTAAGACATCTTTACCAGATTAGTTCCAGTTGATTGCTGTTATGTTATTTAACTTAGAAGATGAGATGAAACAGTGATAATTTGCCTAATCTTTCAATTTTTTTTCTGTGTAAAAAGCAAATTGATATCAGGAAGCATTAGTGTGGCTCATCCACTGTGACAAACAGTAAGCATGTTCTGAGACAGGAGTGGTTGTCTTGCATTTTTCAGCACTGCATAGTATAATGGAGGCTCATTTTGAAGTGAGCAGAGTTTACATTTTCCATAGTTTGGAGTTAATGTTTAGTTTTATGGCACATTCTTTTTGAAGTTTGGCCTGTGAGGTGTTCCTCCATGGCAGCCTTTGCTTACCAGAAGTTAATTTGATTCAAACTGTTGCGAAAAATGTCGAGAATATCATGAATTAACATTGACGGAGAGGAAGCTATCAGGGAAACTGCCTGAGAAGCAATTGAACTACAGTATTCACTGATATATAATTTTTGACTGTTTCCAGCCCACTGTTAGTATCCACTATGATGATCATACAAAACACAGAAATGCTCCGATAAGGCTACATCACACAGGAGATTGCTTATTTGCATTTCAAAATACATTCTTTGTAATTAGCTTCAATGTGTGTGTGTGATGATTGGATTTAATTGCTTGAGAAAGTTACAAAACTTCCTATTTCTTACTTTCCTTTAGCCACTTCATCTGATCTTTCTCATCCTTCAGTTCTACCCAAACTTATTAGGGCCCGAGCACACTACAGTGCGTAGGACCCTATTGTCTAGGACCCTAGAATTTTTTTTTTCCTTACCTTTTTTTAAACCCAAATTGCGGGCATTCCGCTTGAGATAAACGCGATCGCGCCTAGCCAAAATGGTCAGTCCCGGCGAAAAATTTATGAATCCAGTGTCTGCGCAAAAATACGTGCGCCATAGCGGCCCCTAGGGGCCCCAAACTGCAGCCCCAGCCGCTAGTTTGAGCTACGGGCCCGAAAATTGGCGTGCAAAACAAGCATTGCAAGGCCTACGAAAAAGTCTCTTACGACCGTCGTGAATACCGAACAGGAAGTTCGGAAACATAGCGTTTTAGCGGTTAGCACGCTACGTATTTGAACGAACTCGTCCTAGGGTTTTAATCGGATCGGGTCCAAATTTGGAGGGTAGGTACGAGACACACTGACGATTAAAAGTTATTAAAAGAATTTGCGTAGGTAAATGGGCGTGGCCACAAACCACGCACAAAAAACGTTAAATTTTCGCAACCTCCGAATTGCACGAAATTTAATGGGCATAACCCCCGGGCCGAGACCGTCCCCGATATGTAAAATGTAATCCGGAATTCCAAACAGGAAGTTCGCAAATTAACGTTGAAATTCCGAATTTAGCGATTTCGCGCTACGCATTTTAACGAACTCGTCCTAGGGTTTAAATCGGATCGGCTCCAAATTCGCAGGGTGTGTAGGAGACCAGTTGAGGATTAAAAGTTATTAAAAGAATTTGCGTACGTCAATGGGCGTGGCCACAAACCACGCCCAAAAATCGTAAATTGTTCAAAACCTCCGACATGCACGAAATTTGAAAGGCATAACCCCCAGGCCGAGACCGCTGCGTAGGTCAAACGGCGTGACCGCGAGCTAATCTGTAGCGCCGCCTAGAGGCCCCAAAGTGTAACTGCAATGAGTTTGAGCTACGGGCCCCAAAATTGGCGTGCACAACAAGCGTTGCAAGCCCTATGAAAAAGCGCTCCGTAGCGGCCCCTAGGGGCCCGAAACTGAAACTGCACGTAGTTTGAGCCACGGGCCCGAAAATTGGCGTGCACAACAAGCGTTGCAAGCCCTACGGAAGAACGCTGCGTAGCGGCCCCTAGGGGCCCGAAACTGGAACTGCAACTACGGGCCGGAAAATGCAGCGATAGTGGCAGGGTGGCCGCGAGGGCCCGATCATCGCCGCTTGCGGCTTTATTCTTCTTTTTCTTCTTCTTTCTGCTTCTTTTCCAACAAGTCCTACTAAACAACAAACAACTCTAGACTGATTACCCATGACAGTCAAGAAGACTCACATTAGCATTACAAAAATTATTCATTTGAGTGCCTCGTGATCGGTCACCTCGATAGTTGAAGTTTGATGGTTACATTTAACTAAGCTTATTATTTGAGCGGTTTGTGGAGCTGTGACAAAGTTATGTTATTTCTGCTTTACAGTGTTGCTTTCTCGAAAATGTCAGCATGAGTCATTTAAAGCATTTAAATAAATCAAGCTTTGCTGTTGTTTTTCTCTTGTAGATAGTGTTGGATTTTCAGGGTAAGTGCCAAAATGATGTTGAGTGGTAAACCCTCAAAAGGGGATTGAACATGCAAGTGGGTTTTTCCATGACTTTTCCATGACTCACCACTATCACCGCCCCCCTAAGGCTGGAATGGGACAAAAAATTGGCCCTAGCATATTTGGCCAAGCTGACCCATCACAATTGGTCAAACACTACTCACCAGCACTCCATCTTTGTGGTCTCCTTAAATGTGCATACTGCACTATTCCCCCAAATTACTAAAAAGCTGAGTAGTCAATGCCATGAATAAGCCAATCAGTATTAGTGTACTGATTTGCTTTTGACTGATGCTGAGTGACCTGATGTACCTTTGGAGTGCACATACTTAAGTAGAAGTATAGAGTAATTGTCAAAGAAAAAGCTCTGCTGGAAGTCGAAGTACCATTTCAAATTATTTAATAAAATTTAAGTATACAAGTATAGAATCTTAAATCACTGTAACCTTTAAAATAGTTAGAGGGGGAGACAGAGAGGGAGATGTGAGAATGTTGATTAAGTTAAAAGATCACATTATCAATATCTTTACTCTAGAGTAGATTGATAGTTGCATGTAATTTGGAAATGAAAACATTTTTTCCCTGTGCTAGGCTGATCAGGCACACATTTTAGCACAGAAGTAATACATACCTAACCTATAATACAGGCTTTTCATGCATCTTTATCAGGGGAACCTGTAGCCTCATGTGTAAGTGGTGATAGCAGTGTACATTGCATCCCACACATGCCCTGGACCCTCCCTGAGGATCCCTGGTTCCCTGCATGCTACTCCCTGCATATCACTCATAGACTGTATAAAATATGGACGTAGTGTCCGTGACGTCACCCATAGGTTTCTGAAGAGCAAAAATGAAGCAAATCGTAGTGCGTAGCCATCTTGGTAGCCTACCTCCGGTTACTCCAAATATGGACAAAGAGGTGGGGCGAGGGCGGAGCTGAGGCGGGTCGAATGAACGCTATTGGCTGAAAAAAAAGCCGCTTTATTCGAAATAATCAAACTAGCTACGGCTAACCAGCTAGGTTAAATGCTAAATAGCGTTGCTAGCCGGCTAACCCCACGACGATCTCTTTCCCAAACTCAGTGACTAGAATTAGCCGGGGTGTCGCCCTTTAGACCGTCAGTTCATAGCTGTCAATCAAAGTGGCGCCACTTAGATTGACAGCTATGAACTGTGCATAATGATGTATGCTGTATATTTTAAACGAACGCCTTATAAAAAAATTTGCCCCCCCCCAGAGTTGTCATGGAGTAGAAAAACAGCTTATGAGACTAGAGCCATGTTTTGAACCAGGCTGTAAATATGTTTTTTTCTGTCGTAAAGTCGGACATTTTAACATGGGGCTCAGATCGGCTCAGATGTAATTGACTCACTTCTGCAGCCTGCTCTAGCGGTTATTCGAGGAACTGCAGCTTTTTTGCACTTCCGCATTGGCTTCATTTTTCAGTGCCGGAGGTTGTCGCTTGATATCACTTCAACTAGGGATGAGCGAGTACACCACTATCTGTATCTGTATCTGTATCTGTTTAACCATCTACATTATCTGTATCTGTATCTGTATTCGGAGTGGGCGGTGCCTAAACCGGAAGTGAGTACAGAAATGGGTGGGGCTTAAAACGGTACATTATTTTAAGTCTGAAATTGATATGGATTGATCAGAAGTTGCTAATAAACTGTATTCAAAGCCTATATACAGTATATCTCAATAATATTTATAATATTATTTTCATGAACTGCAGAGAGAAAGTGTCAGATACTGCATGCAGCCACATACAATAAAAATATTAATATGGGTTAATTTGTATGTTCAGCTATATGTGGTTATGTGTGTAAGTGGTCTGTAAGACTGTTTATTTTTTAATGATCTGTGTGAACTTCATGATTCATGCAAACATCCAGATGGCAAACAGGGAAATAATATGTCAGCCTTGTTCACTGTGTCTCAAAAGCACCGCGTTCAGTACGAGCAAGGTTTTTCAACTGACTTCATATCACCAGCCAAACTAAGAGCAAGCAGACGGTAAAAAAAAAAAAAAAAAAAAAAAAAAGTCCGACCTGGGCGGAGGCACTGACCGACGCGACGCGAGCCGTTTTCAGCTCTGTCTTGTCAAATGCACCGCGGGTATGTCCACAGGGAGAGACGTGCACAGACGTCTCTGTGTAGGGAGGGGCGGGCGCTGTGTGTGACTGGCCAATCATAGAGCGCGAAGACAGTCAGTTACACAATGAGGATTTTCCTTCAGCACGAGCACAGATATTGACGGATTTTATTCGTATCATAATCGTATTCGTCCAAAATGCTTTATCCGTAACGGATACTCGTCTGAAACGAATATCCGGCTCATCCCTAACTTCAACTACATTCTCCTCCAGCTTACACTGTAAAAACTGTTGCTTAGATCCAACTTAAAAAAAATGAGGCAACATTTTCCAACCACTTTTTAGTAGTTTAGTGAACTTCTTGTTTTTTTGATTTCAGAAAACTCAAAAATTTGCATTTTACTGTGTTAAAAAAATTGAGCATAACATTGAAGAAAAAGCCAAAAAATTGAGTTTAACTAACTTAAAAAGCAGTTAGTTGTTAATTACTTTATTTCACTTAATTAAATAAAGTAAAATTTATATGTATATATTAAGAAATTGATTTGGACAAATTCATGCACTCAATCTTATTGATTTAAATATAAAATCTTTTGCATGTTTTGAAAGTCTAAATTACTTTATAAAATTAGTTAGAAATAACTAATAAAATCTGTTACATTTAAGAAAGAGAGGTATTTGTGTCCAACATTTTTTATTTAACAAAAGCATTTTCTGCTTCACAGTTCTGTTTACATACAATTGTGTTTTTAAACCCACAATAGATCAAGGTAATCTATGACCTGATCTTAAAGTGCTGAATAGAATATCTGATGTGTAATCTCATGTGTAAATACATCCAAGGGCATAATAAAACAAAGTTTTTGATTTCAAGATGCATATTAGAACATCACAACAATTCACATAATAGAAATCCTAACCTGCAGCTGATAAAACCTTCAAAATTAAAACATTTATCAGAAACTCCACCTACACCTGCCTACAAGGACAATTAACAATAGAACCATTAACTTGTTAGTAGGTGCTGTCCATTGAGCTCCACAGCTCTCTTTGAAACATCAGTAGGTCAAAGATCCAACTGTGACATTGTTGAACAGGAACTAAAACCATTCATGGGTGGACTAGCTTAGGCAAGAAGCTTGTTTTTGAGTGTCATGAATTTGGCTGTTGGTTTTGGGCGCAGTGAGTCTAGTCCAACAAAAAGTCTTTGGAAGACCTCAAATGTCTTTGAGAGCTGAGGTGGATACTCTAGATTTAGGGCATATGTTAGTCCGAGGAGTAGACAGCATGCTCTTGCGAGAGTTTCAAGACCGGTAAGCACTGGGAAACCTTCAATGATGATACCAGCAGCATCTGGCTCCTGGCAAGTGTAGATTCTCACACTTTGAGTTTTCAGTTCCTCATGTAGTCTTCTCTCTGCTGTTCCCTGTATGACATACAAACAGAACACAATTAGGATGAAATGTCTCATTGGTGGAAATAATAAATTAATAGTTAAACAAAAACATTTAACATAACAAAAATTAAACTTAATGTCATTTGGAAAAGAAACTCCATCATGTTTGAGTAGTTTTGAGGTTTGAGTGTGGTTTTATGTTTCAAGTCAGACACGACTCAGATAATCTAACCTGACTCAGTTTCTGACCTGTCTGAGTGACTGACCTCAGTCCTGACCTGAAACAATACTTACTTTGAAGTCAGAGATGAGCTCCTCAACACTCTCTCCCATATACTCAATGAGGCATCTCAGGGTCACATCTCTCTTCTTAACGACTGAAGTCACTGGATCCTAGAGTTATAACAGGCAGGCATTGTCAAATCTGTTTGCCATTAACATTGTGGGTCTTCACTACATTAAACAGAGCAGTGTTCCTCTTCCCTGATCCTCAAAACGCACTGTCCTGCACGTTTTAGAAGGAAACATCTAAAACATGCAGGACAGTGAGCCCTGAGGACCATGGTTGAAGAACACTGAACCAGAGCTTTTATATTTTGATTGAAAACCTATTTAAATTAGTTAAGTAAACCAAAATGTTAATTGAAACATTCACCCATCTGTGCCAAGACAACTAAACTACAAATCACTCATTGTATTAATATATTCCTGTAACTTTTTCTTCAGACACTCTTGCCTTACCTGTATCAGTTCCATCGACATGTTCTTGATGCGCTGACCCACTGCTCCTCCCTTTGCACTGAACAGCTGCAGGAGCTTTGGAGTGTACCTGTCCAGCTGGGACATAAACGTTGACTCTAGTGGAACTACAGTGCACCTACGAAACTCCTCATTTATCTGAAAGACAGCAAATGTTGGGGACTTTCAGGAGGTGTAAACACAGCTTTGGCATTTTATGCAAGTATTATTTTTTTAAATAAATGTAGGTTCAGGAATACTTAAAATGAGAAATGATTTACCTGGAATGGTTCGAAGAGGGCAGGCCACCTTTCTTTAAATTCTGCCACTTCTGGGGACTGCACAACCACTTCCATTCTTCTGTAGCTGTATGTTTTGGCCATCATGTAGTTTATGTTGTTGACATTGTCCTTTTTCTTGCTGGCTTCAATGAGATCAAGTCTCACATTCTCAAGGGTATCGTCAGTTTCACCAGCTGGGTGTGAAGGAAGAAAATTGACTTCTGCCTTTGTTGCTTTCTTGATGTTTTTAGCGGGTTTTCTGTCATCTTCAGCCTTGTGTTTCATTGAGTTTATCAGGAGTTCAGGGCTTCCTAGTGCTTTACGTTTTGTCCGGTAGTTTCCGCATTTGTACTTCAGGCTTTGCTGCCACCCATAAATTCCATTAAAAGAGCCTGGCTCCTTTAGGCATGGATGCTTATCCACTAGCGCTTGTGCTACAGCACACCTCTGAGCATCATTAGGGTAGGCCGTGTAAGAAAACATTGCCTCTGCCAGCCGTTCCAGGATGTTCGATTTTATACTTGGTGATGTCAGTGTGGTTCCATCTCTTAAATAAGTCTCATTGCCTTGCCTCAAAGCCAGCTCAGTGTTGTATGAGAAAGTTGGAATTGGAAATACAGGAGGCCATGGGTTCTTCTCCTCAGTGACACGGGGGCTGAGAATGATGGTATCGTCCGAGTCCACAGACAGAGAAGCACAATCAGAAAGAGAGGACACATCTGATGCATTAGGGGTGCACGATAGTGCTCATCATACCAGTAGATCAGTTTTTTAATGATAAAATGCACCTCTTCCCCAATAAGTGCAATTTGAACCTTGTTCTGTGGCAGGTGACTGTGTCAGCCAGCTGTACTGGAGACTGACAAGGAAATAGACGCCTGATTGATTCCTGAACATTTACATGCAGGACATCTACTGGTACTGATGTCACTCTTACAACACTCAGATTAGGCACTACGGTGGAATGCAGGTGGTGGCTGATCATAAGTTGATGAAGCCAGAGATAGTATGCAAAGACACACTTTACGGTCTCATTATTCTTGAGATGATGATGTATATGTTCAAAAAAATCCTTTTCACTCGGAAATCCAGGTCTTTGACACAATAGGCAGGTGAACAAAAGAGTTGCTTGTGTTGAGACAAGTGCATTTACTTCTGGTGTTTAAAAGAGCATGGACAGCCTATGTGTATACAAGACAAGGCATGGCTTTGTCCATAGGTTCCATGATGCAGTCTGTAATGCTTTAAAATATCAGCCTTTTCTTGAACACAGCTGCATAATTTACAGTGCCATCCCATCTGTCTTAGAACAAAATTAAGAATTGAATTTACTTATTACTACATGTATAGATTTTAACAAAAGTCTCACTCTATAGCAATTGCTGAGGAGAATGCTGAGAATTATTTCATCTATGTTTTCCTGTGAAGCTTTAGAAACGTTCAATTGACGATTGAACTTCACCTGACTATCCATCAGCATAAGGGGTGAGGAGAAGACTGAACACCTTAAATCTGTGTGTAATTTACAGTATGACACAAAAAACATGTACTGCAATAACCTCTAACCTGGTTAATCTACTTGAGGATTTAAATTGCTGTACCTGATGTTGACACAGGGCTTCTGGGTTGAAATTCTCTGATCCAAAGGTTTTCTGAAGAAGCAACAAAAACATCAAAAGGGATTTTAATGCAAAAAACAAGTGAACAAGTGGATTAAAATCTACTAGTCCATCTCAAATAATAATATTGAAAAGTTCATTAATTTGCTTATTCGGTTAAAAAGACACAATTTTATATACAGTATAAATATTTTGAGCTTGTTTTTGTGTACATTCTAATGATTATAGGTCATACATATCTGACATCAAGTATCTCAAAGTATTATAATATTTCAAAAAAGAAAAAATGGTTTACACAGGTCACATTACCTATGTTTGTTGTTCACTATCCATGATATAGCTGTTTTTGTCTGCCATTTAGTAATTTTCTTGTCAGCAGTCAGTTGATGGCTGCAGCGATTTTAGTGACAACACAGTGTCTAAGAGTGAAGTTATTGAATATTTGTGTAGTGTCTCTCCTCGCTGTTGCAGCGGTTTTGCACTTTTTTGCACATAGTCACCCATGTATTTGCTGCAACTTGAAAGGCAGCTACTTTTGATAAAACTGGGCTTGTAGCACTTTGTCTACCTTACAACAATGGGAAAGACGCATCGTTTATTTATTGACAACGTGTCACGAATGAGTTATTGATGGCGGAAATCCGAATATCTTTTCCAACTGTACCGAACCTCCCGCCATCAGCCTTTTCAGGCCCCAACCATTTCGCAGAAATTATCCCGGTAGAGGTCCCAGTCACCACGCACCGCTAACAATAGCTGCACTAACAAATATTCAGAGCTCCCAAAACGGTGTTTAACAGAGCCCTAGGAATCGATTCTGTATGGCCAGCCATACATAACCGAAGCGAGACTACGAACAGTGCTGTTAATGATTAGCTCGCATGTTAGCATTAGCCTCACGCACATGCTGCTAACAGGAATTTCGACAGTCGCAGAAAAACATAAGTATCAGTAGCAGAATATATGAATCGTGATGTGTAGTCCTATGTCCAGCCAAAAGTGCCAGTGTTTGATATATGTCCGGGCAAGTTCGCGCCGCACTGTGTGGGCGTGTCCGAAAGTTTTAGTTTTGGTAAACGCTCTAAAAGTGAGTTTATTAAATCAATTTTATGAGAAGTTCAGTAAAATCAATTTTAAGATGTAAAAACATAAGTTGGTTGAAAATTCACACTTATTACTTATCTGTAACGTTCAAAAACGCAAAAAGAAATTGAAATTTATTTAATGGAGCAAATATGCTTTGTAAAATAAAGTAATACGAACTACATCACTGAAGGACTTTTTACAGTGTACTCTGTTACTCTGCTTCCCTGTTGCATGCTGCTCCTGCCAGCTACCTTTCTTCCTTACACCTGTTGCCATAGATGGAGCTGCTGGTGTTGCAGTCCTTGCAAACTTAACATTTTCTTTTTTTGGCCTGCAAATTCTCCACATCCTCCTTCTTTTTTCTTTTGTTTTTACTTATCAATCTTGACAATTGATCAATACATCTTCATCCACTCCCTTACTTTACATGGACATAGGTAGTCTTTTGTTTTTTGCAAATTTTCAGCAGATTTGTTTCCCTGGTTGCAGCCAGTCATCGCCATCTTCCGTAAATGCCCTGGAAACTAATCAAGGGGTTAAATAAAGCACCTGTTGTCTACGCTCAAGAATTACATCCATATGTTGCAAGTCAACCATGTGAAACTACAGTCCATGATGGGGGGTGGGGGTAGGGTGCATCTGCTTTCTTCAGATTGATTGTGGAATCTCACTTCTTTTGCACAGGTAACTTGCTCATTGTACTACTTTCTAAAATTAAATGTCAAAGAACAAAATTATTTCACTGACAAGCATGACTTTGGAAGGTAACTACTTACACTGTAAACAAGGTCAAAATGATGTTGGGTTACACTTGCCAGTCACCCGGCCTAAAGGTCATTACTCATCATAGGTTCCCCAACACTGATGATAAGATGAGTGTAGAAACGGGTATGAGGTGTCATGAGGCAGGTAGGTATGTGGTGGCTAAAAGTAGAAAGATACATGATACCATGGGACATCATAGCTCTGACTGACGTTTGATGGGAAGCCACAGGAGTCACCTAATGTGTTGTAGGGAGGAAGAATTCACCATGATGAACAGCAGTAACATGTATGAGGTAATCAGCAGTAACTTAAGGTTCACCATAGGGCATGCTCAGGGATATTGTAATGGAACATTTTGATTCCATCCTGAGTGGCATAGAGCCATAGTGTAGACACTGTTACTGTCCTGTTGTTTTTGCATAATGTGTCTGCAGAGAGATTTTGTGAGACAATACCTTAAACATTCCAGCTTCAGTTTAACTTAACCACCTTACATTTATTCCAGCATTGCAACAATAATTACTAATTCAGACTTATTCAGGCTACTAAATCCATTTTTAACATGGGACGTGGTAATGTGCGAGTGTAATGTTAGGTTTCTTACCACCTCATTAAGAACTCACACTATGAGCATGCACTATGTCATCTGAAGTGCAGTGTGTGTGGTCTGTATAAAGCACATCACAGAAATCCAATTTGCGTGTACTGTTAAGTTTTTTTCGCAACTCAGTCTGACCTCAGCCAACTCTAGCCAACTCATGACTTGGAAGGGATACTTCACCCTCTGAGGGTTTTGAAATCCCTGAGTAAGGGAAGGTTAAAGTTCTCCTTCATACCTCTGTGAATAGCCTTGATTGTCGTGGTCACATTTTGATTAGGTTCCCTACTTTCCCAACCATATTAAAAACCAGTTCTTTGGCATACTGTAATGCTTTAGTGGCCAAAACTTCCCTGTGGGTGATGTTTCACCTTCACATTTGCGACCACTCTACAAACATGAGCCATAAAACCAGACCTGCACCCACTTATGCTCCTACTACCATCAGTGAAATTTTCAGTGCAGTTAATCCATTCCACTTTGGGGTCTTTAAAATTTTTGTCAACCAGTCTGAAAATGTTCTCTCCCCCTGTTGTTATCTGCAGCTAATCACAGAACAGGAATTCCATCTAGATATCTTTGCCACTGTTGTATCGAGCAAAGACCTTTAACTGGGGCTAATCTAGCTGGAGTGAAAATACTTGTGTGTTCCAAAATTTCCTCTCTAAATGACTTTTCAACATCTGCTGCCATGCCCTTGATTCTGGCTTCATCAGTTTTCTTTGCTTCCTCACCCAAGTGCAGCTATCCTTTATTAAGACACTGCACTGACTTCCATTCAATGTAGAGAGCAAAAGGGAGGAGAGGGATAGGTGGGCATTGAATGGACAGCCAGAAGAAGCGTGGCTAAGGTGTGCTCCTGCTCCTGATACTCCACTTGTAAGATTCAATTTAGTAGCCAAGACCCCACCATCAACAAGATCTGTTTACCAATATATTTGCAACAATGTCTTCATGAAAGAGATACACACTCACTTATGGTTCTTCTGCTTGCTGTCTTGTGTTGTGGAGAAGTTCAATAAGGAATGATTTGTATTAAGATGCTGAAGTGAGTCTTCAATTCTGAAGGAGTACTTGGAATAATGGGCGAAATGCTGGACAAGTACGAGTACACAGTGGAAGTGCTAGTGGAAACAGAATGAAGTTGCCAGAATTAGAGATGAAGAGATTTGTCAATGCTTTGCATCCATTTCTGTAACTGCAAGTATTTTGCAGTATATTTGGGTTGAGGGGCCCCTCAAATGTCAGGGGCCCCTGTGTTTTCTCTGTGGACAGTGGGACCTCAAAATTAGCATGACAAATCATCCAGGACATGGACAAGGAATTGAATATTACACAGAATCCATCATATGATCTTCGTTTTAACAACCAGGCGAGTCTGACAGTGAAGTAGTGTGCTGTGTACACTGAAAATTTGCATGAAGTCCTTTAAAAGCCTTGCTGATGGGAGAGGAGCATGGTTGATGAGGGTGATCTTTTCAGGCAGCAGATCTGTGTGATGCTTCAGTGTTTAAGCTGACAGGATCAGTTGTTTCCCCCCTTGCTTTGGAAGTGGCAATTTTTCACCTGTGTCATCTTCCTTTTGTTATTGAAGGGTTACCTTGACACGTATTGCATATGATGTAAGTGCACATACATGGATGAAGGTTTTGCAAGAACAAGGACTTGAAGGTGCTGTCTTCCTCTAAGCCTAGTGTATTCTTGCCCTTGAATTACACATGTCTCAAGCTGTTATAGTAATCTCTGCGATGCTCACAAGGTGAATTTTTAATTTGGAAGGCTCCAGCCATTAATGTGATCTCATCAACAGTAGAAGAGAATTCCTCTACTGCTTTGGAGCTCTTTGTGGTCATTTCTTTGGCATTGGCGCCACTCTAGTGGCTGCCTGCTATAGCAGGTCTTGCTCACCCTTGAGCTTTTTCATTTCTAGTTTTAGTATTTTTTAATTTTTTTGACATTCTCTGCTCGGGATTATGCTTCTGAATGCCCAGCCCAACATGTCCAACAAAGTGACAGTGTTTGAGATGGCATTTTTCACTCTTTTTTTACAATGTTTACATTTGTGTCTGGGGCCCTCGTCCGCATTCCGAGGCCCTATTGTTTATAGTCGGGATCAGCTGTTGGCTCTCCGGAACACAGCAGTGCTGCCGGACGAGAGGCCTGAGGTTCCCCAACAGATAAAGAGGAGAAGATGGAGGAGCCATGCTGGAGCCCAGCGTTGTGACAGCAGGAGAAGATCCCGTCCAGTCCTCCCATCCAGCATCATGGGGAATGTGAGATCTCTCCCCAACAAGATGGACAGTGCAGCATCAAGGTGCTCACGGCTGACCCCGCGGACCCCGGACACGATCGTCACATCACATGCTGACAAGACCCGGTCCTGAACCCTGGACCCAAATGCACAAACTCAAAATCACTCTTGTGAGGCAGGCAGAAAAACAAAGTGCAAATAAAAATCACTCTTGCGAGGAAAAACAAAGTACAAACAAAAATCACTCTTACGAGGAAACAACTTAACGAGGCTGGACAAAGTACTCAACATCACTCAGATGAGGAAATACAAAAATTTCCCCACTGAGGTACGAATAAAGGTATATCTTATCTTCTGACAATGAGAGGTTGTGTTTGTATAAACTTATGCACAGCTTTAGAGCTGGTTTTTGACAGATGTTTAACTTTCTTTCTTTGGGTTGCATGCGGAAAGTGAATTACGTTATTGTCTATTTCCCTAAAGTTATCATCGATGTGGTGGTCACACTTGTCCTGATCAAAATGTTCATTGTCCTTAGGTACAAACTCAACACTTCAAAGTATTTGACACTATGAGGTCCTTCCCAATGAGGGTGAAACCAACATAGCATTACTATGGACATGTACATTACATGCTACAGTTTTCTTTTGTTGAGGGGCAGGGGCAGCTGTCGCCGCTCTTTTAGTAATGCAAAGAAGAGGCTGAACATTTCTGGAATGCTCTGGTACCCCCTTCCATATCATACGCACTGATGAATGTGTCATGCATCAGTGGCTGAAAAGAACAAGGGGCAGAGTATCTCCTAGAGGATAAACTACATGTCTCCTCAACATCTGTTTGAGAGAGATGAGATGAGGTCCTCTGTCTCTCAGTGGAGAGAGCTGACTTTTTTACCAATGACATACGGTCGGTTGGGAATTGTTCCCATCTTCTGAATGGCATAAGAGTTTCATTAAGGGAGGAGTGTGAAGCTGAGTAGCTGGACTCACATTGACTGAACGACTATGCTGGGGCAAGATGTTCTGAGCTAAGCCTAAACAATTCCACCTTGTCTAGATCTAATGTTGCCCTATCTCAGGCTCTATCTTTTTCACGGACAGCACAGCAGTAACAGCCAGCCCTGTGAAACAGCAGTACAAGCTGTCTTTGTCAGAGTGTGTGTTGCATCCTGTGCCTTAGTTAAAATCAGGAGCTTAAATTAGCAGCCAATTCTGACACCTTCACAAGATTGCATTGATTATGTGGTATTTGAATGCTGAACCAAATTTCCAACAGAGTTGGTTCAACTTGAATGACTTGCAGCACTTTTACACTCTAATGTTATACTATAAGGGCTGCTAGCTTTCAATCATGAGTGCAAGTTAACAATAATCCAAATCATTCAAATTGCTTTAGCTAAATTTGATCAATTTGAATAATCAATTGTCACCACAATATACACTTTTATATAAGTAAAGCCGTGTGTCTTCTCCTGTGACAGGCTAGTGATAGACTATTCAGAAATATCACTACAATATACCCTAATTGTGTCTGCCTGCTACAGTACTTTGTATGTGTGCCCATGTGTCAGGACTGGTGGAGGGTGTCATGGTTTGGTTATTTTCAGTTAAGACATTTCCTGTTATGTGTTGAAAGAGTATCCCTGTGTGTTTCAGCTGCTGTATTTCCTGCCAGCTTGATTGTCTGCCACACCTTAAGTGGTTTCACCTATGATCCTCTCCTCCTAGCTTATTTAGAGTGCGTTCCCTATACTCTGTGAACTGTGCCAATTCGTCATCCCATTTCCGAGTGTTTAGATAGATAGATAGATAGATAGATAGATAGATAGATGTTTATTCCTTGTGCTGATCCTTGTGTTTTCTTGGTTTCATTTCATTTAATGAGAACATTTGAATCCAAATAAAATACATTTAAAATATCTATATGGATGTATCTGCTCTCGGAAGATGATCTCTCCAAATTACATAAATGTGCAAGCTCATACACTCCAACACTGTCAATTGGCCATACCATTACTCCGAGTAATGAGTGACAGTCTTGCAAATTGGATGCATGTCAATAACTGAACATAAGTATCTTGGCGCATATCTTTTAAAATAATGTCCCAGCAATGGTTTATGCTAGAAAACATCTGCCTCATTCATCATGGTATCATTTTGGTTGATAAAGTCAGGCTGCTGTTAACAGCCCTCTAGTTAAACAGTATATGGTTCAAGCCATCAGTTTAGAATATCTTAAACTCCTGCAGGCCCTCTTAAGATAAAACATAAACAGATTTTTCTGAAAGACACACAATTCAGACTTTGCTTATATAACACCTTCCAATAGGAATTGGCCTGAAATTAAGACTACCCTTCATGACAAAAGGAAAAGCTTTGACAAAGACAGACTTAAATATAGTAGTAATATACTTCATTGATTGTACAGGTAGGTATTCATCTCGTATGACATTGCTGCCTGACAAACTTCTTATGGTACCCACAGGTCAGCTAGGTGCAGGGTCATCAGCTGGATACCACCAATCATTAATGTTTTGCCCATTTAAGCCCATAATGCCTCCTGGCGGTGGGACAGTGACAGGGACATCTCCCTGCCACCCCCTACAGCAAGCCCTTCTTCTAAGTGGTGCCCCAAGACTTTCTTCCCTTTCTCCTCAACCAGAGCTAAAAAGAGCTCCTCTCAGCCTCTTAGGCCAGATCTTTGAGGGCCTTTCGCTGGTTCACTCCAGTCACACCCATGTTCCTCATGAGCACCTACCAGGTAGATGATGGTTCTCCAGTCCACCTCTCTGCATTCAGCAGCATGGTCTGAGTATTTCAATCTCTTCCTCTCCAAAGTAGCTTCTTGCCCCACCTCCCATGGGATGGTTAGCTCAATGTGGAGCACAGTCTTAGCGCTACTGGTCAACATTACTTTAACATGGTCCGTCCACTCGTGGCCTGTGCAGACCTGGATGTTGGGATTCCTCCCTGCCCAGCCATTAGAATCCATAGTCTCCAGCATGAGCCTTGTTTCCCCTGCTTGTAGCACATGGTGATTGACTGCAGGGGCAGCTATAGGATGGTCCTTCTGAAGACATCAGAACTGACTTTTCTGTCCATCTTGCTTGAATTTTCCCGGAAGCTGGCAATGGTCAATCCCAGTAAGGCCATCAGCTGCTTCATTACACCCTTTCCTGCTTGCTTGCCAGAGAGCTCTGATGTGTGCCATCTCCCACAGCTTTTTATGGGCTGATCAGCAAGCAAAGGGATCTTCAACACCTGTTTAACACCTTTGATGTTCATGGCACTGTAGTCCATGCACTGCCTCTCAGGGAGGGCAATTTCTGGATGTGGAAAACGATGTGACTCACAGCCAGTTCATGAAAGTTTATGATAATGCAGCACAGTGAGGGGCACTAACGGAACAAATCAGAGCTGGGCCTAGGGCGGGGCAAATGGGGCCCATCCATCCCTTATCTACTGCTTAATCCTCTGCAGAGTCGCGAGGAGTGCATGTTTTTGCACTATGGCTGGTACCCGGTGAGAAGCCACACTGCACAGGGAGAACATGTAAACTCCACACAGAACTATCCAAGACCCCTGACCGGGATGTGAACCAGCATTGTGGGGCAACGGTGATAACCACTGAGCCAATGACCGGGGCCTTTAAACCCAAATACACATGCCCGCAACAGCGGATCTTACAAGCTTCGGCACCACAGAGAGCGACTATGCCATTTGAAAGTCCATCAGACAGACATGAAGTATAACAAACCAAGAGGAACAACAAAAACATTAGGCCACATGGCCACTAATAATAAAACAACAGAAATTCAAAGCAGTTCAGCATCAAGGATAGCGACTGCATCATTTTGACACCCACTTAAACTATTTCAACTCAGAGCCTGTATCAGTAGCTATGTTACTATTCTCGTGAGTACGAGAAACTTAAAGTACTTATAAAATTCTTAGTAAATGAAAATGTACCAACAACTTATAGAATGTTTATTTTGAATTAAGTATTTTAACAATCTACACAAACTGTACATATGTAAAATACAATAACAAAGCAGGAGGATTGTTGCTGTTATACTCGCTGAATACACATGCGCACTCATCCTGGTGCCAGTGCATAGTGACAGTGTGGTCCACCCTTGGGTGACATCGTGGGGATGTTTACGGACTCAGGGCCCGGGTCATATTCTCAGTGCTGTGTGGGAATCACATGCTCTGGATGGCCGCTGTCCAGCTGACTATGGAAAACATCTCTGACGTCTGCAAATAAACTCGGGCCAAGACCGGGTTGCACTGACACACTCATAGTCACCCATCCTCTAAATTTTGTCATGCACCAAGACAGTTCAAATTTGTACTTGGCAGAACACACTAGATCAATTTTTTCATTCAATCAGTTTGAATGAACACCATTTTGGATTACTTTAGAGTCAATTCATTGAAAACCATATAACTCTATAACTCTACTACATAGTCACAAGCTGTTGGATCCAATATTTTTTAGGTCAGGGCACTTCACAGTGCATAATTATACTTATGCCATGCTCATTTACAAAACTAAGTGACAATGTCTAATGTCTGTCACTGATTGGAAGTGCAACCACCATTACCCATGCACACATATTTACACACCATTAGAACAGCCATTGGGAACAATTTAGGGGTTCAATATCTTGCCTGAGAACAATTTTACACATAGATTGCAGGGGCAGGTATCAAACCCCCAACCATCCAATGGGTGGACAGCTCTACCTCCTGAGCCACAAACTCTGTGGACTTAGAATAGTCTGACCAGTGGGGAATGTAGTATGAAGCTCAATAATTGTTTATATGGTTACTTGCAGTCACCTGAGAACTGACCAGAAATGTTATTAGTACTTTTGTTAGTATGCTGTGAAACAAACTGCTCCAACATTTCTAGAAGAAGACAGGACTTTTTTATGAGAATATCTGCATCTGTATTCAAAAAAATCTGTATTTATATCTGTTATACCAGAAGTAAGCCTGGCTTACTGCGGTGGGTCTGGCTGGAGACAAACCTATACAGCCAGTAAGTGTACTTAGTAGAAAATAATATAAATGTACAAGAACAGAGTAAGAACGTGTGCATAGAGTGGGGATTGAGGTTGATGGATGGGTTAGAAATCATAATCATAGTTACTCATATCATATCATAGTTATCACATCACACATCACTCACCTCTATTTGATACTCACTTATCTGGCCTCACCTGTTGTGCCAGTGTCATGGTGGACATGATGAATTGCTGGATTACCACCCCAATTGCCTCTCCAGTGGAAAAACTGTTCTCTTTATGACTTGCACTAGGTGGTGTATGTGTGTGTGTGTGTGTGTGTGGTGGCCTTCCTGACAAGATGTCACCACTTTGACTGTTGCAGACTTGCTTGCAGGTGTTTCCGCACTGGCAGGAACCACAGAGAGGACAGCTGACCAAACTGGACCTCTGCACTCTGCAGTTTAGCAGCAGATGCTATAGTCTGAGTTGATTTATCATGAGGCAAGGGCACCAAAATCAGACTGTAGCAATAAGATTGTCAACTTGGTGCCATCCACCTCAGATATAATTGCATATGAATGCATTTTCAATGATTATAATTGTGTCACCATTGACAATGTTAGCAAGTGTAACTTGTATGATTTTGGTAGATGTGATAAAAACTTGCAGCAACACAGAAATACGCCTTTAAGGGATCTGACGCAAAGAAGCTAAGATGAAACACCAACCCAGCCTCATTTTCCTTCAAAGAAAAATGAATGCCATCCTAGAACCTCCCAGTGATTAGTAGACCTTCATCAGTAAACCAAATTTAACGTTATGTATGTGTGAAAATGTTGGCCAGGCTTTGGAAAAAAGAGTCACCAAGTAAACTAAAAATAAATTAAACTTCATATACAGAATCAGGATTCATTCTACAATTCTACAGTTTCATTTAGAATCCTTTGGAGACCATGGATATGTTACACCAACCCAGCAATTAGCAATACAGAAAAACAGTATGCCTGCCTCATTCCACCGGCCCCAAACCAACAGCGAAAGCTTGGTTCCTCCTGCAGGTACTATTTATAATGTTACTAATTACGCACCTACCACCTGCCACAGATATTTATACTCCATTATATGACAATCTGATCAGGCATTGTGCATGCCCTACCCTCTTGTAGTCTAAAAGGTATATTGGTTTATTAATTTAGAGGCAAGGATAATAGATTTGGACAGCAGAATAGCTTAACATCAGACATAGAAATAATTGATTTGCAATGTAAAACAGCAAAGAAATAATCATTGCTTTATGTCTGTATGAGATGATTGCACTGTGAGTTGAGAAATTTGGCAATTTTAGGATTCATCCTCTGAGCAGTGTGATAGGCTATATTATGTTCTATGACAATATGAAAGCAATGAAATTGTAGAATTGTATAAAAATGTAGCAATACTCTGTTTGAATCATCTGGATAGGTTCAACATAACTAAAAGGTTAGAAACAGTGTATTCTGTAAATCTCTTTGTAAGGATAATTCTACAATTTCATTTTGCAGACGCTTTTATCCAAAGTGACGTACCTTCATATGCTGAAGGAACAGCCAGCGGGGGCAATTTGGTTCAGTGCCTTGCCCAAGGACACTTTGACATATGGACTGCAGGGGATCAAATCACCAACCTTCCAATTGGTGGACAACAACTCTACCAACTGAGCTACAGCCACCCCCAGAATAGTATATGGAGACCTCTCTTGTTTTGTTGCTGGCCTGCTTCCTCAATTTGCTTTTAGATGTTACTTTTATGTGAGCTTGTATTATCACCACTCTCTCTAACAGAGTGAAATGTATAGGTTCATGTATTTCCTCTAAAAGACATGAATGCATGCAAGCAGTCACTAAGGATTTGATTTGACCTAAGAGAAAACTTAAAAGGACTGACGAAAACAGAAAGAAAACAATGCTATTATGTACTTTGAGCGGTTTGGTCAAAATATATATACTTTTTACATTTCATGCTTTTCAGTTTCCATTTCCGTTTTTCAAATTTTATTTGTTTTTACTTTGGCAAGCAGAAAGATGATAGATTAATAATAATTAAAAAATAAATAAACAAAAAATCAGTTTTGTATTTTACTATTCGCTTTTTTGCCATTTTTGTGTGTGGTTAAAAGGGGTTCAATTTTAAATATCTTTTCTCTTCTCTGCCTTATATTTATGTGTGTGTGTGTGTGTGTGTGTGTGTCTGTGTGTGTTCGTGTAATAACCAAGGGTTTCAGACACAGAAACACCTTACTGATCATGTAGGCAGTGACTGGCACTATGCACTGAGGTTAGTTCAGGGACGTCCTGTCTCACAAATCAAGCAAGCTTCATTTCCTTCTTATTACAGGCTATTAGTGGCCTAGGCTAAGACATGCCATATTTGTTGCCAGGGGCAGCAGGAAGATAGATGTGCATCTCATGTTGATCCAGTGGGACTAATGCCATCCATTAATATTGAGCCCTGTTTGTTCCACAGGAGAGCACTGCCAAAGTACACAGTGATGTAACAGCAGGTGGAACAGACAGCTTTTCTGAAATGGAAAAGGAGTATCAGAAAAAATCATGGGAATGAAGAGCAGGATATTAAGCCACATTGTATTGGGATCAGAGGCAAACAACTGTGGATTATTTATCTTGGAAAGCAGTTTAATTCTTCAAGATGATCCCCCTCTTCCAACACCTGTTTATGGAGGCAGACCTTTGAGGACAATCAACATTTTGAATAAAGCACGGTGGGCAAGGTACCACATTTAAAAAATTAGGTTTTATATTTGGGCCAACATTGTCAAACTTGTAGAAATGATTAGACTGACTAGTATAAACACAGTGTGATAAAAGGCTAGATTATAGGTTAATAGCTTCTTGGTTGACTTCCATGTAGTGATCACTGACAGATAAATAGCTATATATAATCAAAAACAATCACAAAAAACAGTTTAATCATGTCTTAATCATGTGATTTTTTTCTTAATTTATATATATTTTTTAAATGGTATCACCAATAAGACATGGATTATATTCCCATTACTGGAGAAATATTAGGCTCTTGAACTGTTCCAAAATACACTAAGGGTTCCTCCAGTCTCTAATTGAAAGACAGCAGCCACACATCTACCTGTAATGTAATGTAAGGAAGATGGCCCATGCATATGGTCCCAGTGTTTTGAATGGAGACATATTGAGAGGAGTGGCAGGAAGTTATTGGTAGAGAGGAGTTAATCTGATTGTAATGGCTGTTTGATGGGCATAAAGCATGACAGTTTTGTTTCACAAGATCCTCTGTGCGTGGTTGTAGTTTGTAGATGTAGCACACAGGAAACTGTCTGTTCACTTTAATGTGACCTTGTGACATGACAGTCTATAGTTATGCTATTAGCTCTGTGAGGCTGTACTTTAGTATGGTGGTGCTTTAAGTGAAATGTAATGACTGCTGATGGTAGCACGATCACCATATTGGCATGCTAAAATTTGCTAAGTAGCTAAACACAAAGTACTGCTGAAGCTGATGATAATGTCATTAGTTTTGTAGGCATGTGGTCACAAACCAAAGTATTAGACAATTTGATTTGATCTGATGATGGTGCTAGATGAACAGTCAGAGGATCACCACAGTTATTACAGTTTATCTTGAGTGTAATCAATCTTTCAATAGTTCTTGAACTAGTTCTCTGTGAAGCCAAAGGGATTCACTGCTGGTGTCACCAGAGGAAAAGGGGGCCAGCAAAGTCAATAAGCTTTGTCTGTATTATTAGTATTAGTATTTAGTACAAATGTCATGGCAATCTATCTGTGACCAGTGGGAATTGTCCTCTCTGGGTCACCGTAGGGCCTCTCTGACAGCAGGTAGTTCCGCCCACTAAATAGGACAGAGTATATAAGCTGGAAGATGAGGTATGGCTCCCTCTTTGCTGCTGCTTTTTAATCTGCCATATTGTGGTAATGGTTTTACTACAAGGAATTTTATCAGTGATTATGTGTTGCTTACCCTCTGCCTCATTCCAGGTCACCAGTTTTTTTTAAATTGTGCTGCATTTAATAAAATTGTGATCTCGAGGGAAGCCCCCTTTGTCTCTGACACTTATTGGACCGTTCACTGCATCATTTTTGGGATCTGTGGCCTTAAGACTGCTCTAAGCGAGCCGTGGCACGGCTCTGGTCACACTATCGTATAGATGCTGGGATATTTAGTGGTTTGTGGCCAAGACGATTCTGCATTACTAGATCATCATCAAAGTGAGTTGGAAGAACTCATGACACAGTTTGCTAAACAGGAGCCATATGGCCACATGTACTTTTAACCCATATTGCATCAATGTTATGTAACAGAGGAAAGTTGTGCTAAACTTTGACTGGATGTGTGTCTAAAGGACCACTAACCACCACCACTAACAGAGTGTGACAGGAAAGGAATGTCTCAGTAAAGAAGGTTCAGTCTGTATCTCTTAATAACTGATAGATAGCTGGCTTCACCCTGGAAAGAGCAGGTTGTAGACATTAATCTCAAATGTTTGCTGCATTATGACCAATACTTTAATTGTAATCTACATTAAATTAATATGATACTACCCCATAACATAAAAGATTTACATGTGAAGCTAGTTTCTGCTTCACACAAAGGGCTGCTGTGGCGGTTATGTCAGTTTTGATTTATAGTTGTAATTGCTGTACATTATGAGGTCGTCTCTCACCCTCTTTGCTCTCTCTCTTTCTTTTCTTCTTAATCTTCATGTAATGTGCACTGTAAAATGTTTTCCCCTGGGTATCAAATGTGCCATATAAATAGAGCTTGCCCTACCTTCCTTTTTATGTGTCAATTACAGCCCACTGTCAGTGTCAGAGATGTTCGGATGTTTCAGTGATTCTCTGGCAGAGGTCCACAAAGGTCGTAAATGTCTTAATGCCACTGTGGGTTCCTACAGCGTCTCACTGTCACGGCGCAAGCAGGCTCCCAGTGCCTCAGTCTAAAATAGGACCCAGAGCTATAATGGCAACCATGTAGTTAAATCTAAATCGGTAGATGTGTGTTTGCGTGGGCGGCATATTTTATAACAAGGAAAGTGAAAGTGTGGATTTGAGGAAAAATGCCTGTTTGCGCCGAGGGGAACTGTAATGATAGAGCCGCTGGCTGGAAGATGTGAACACTGTCATCCACGTTGCACGCCAGCCTCAGAGACATGGTGAGCCTGCCAAAAATGCTTGGTCAGAAAAATGTGGGCCATGTCACATTACTTTGCTGTGACAAGCTTTTTTACATGCAATTGCATGCATGCAGAATGAGTTTGCTCAGCATTAAAGTAGCATTTTAGGTGCTTACAAAGCTTAGTTAACTGCCCTCATGTCACTCTTCAGACTATTTTCAGGCTGGAAATGGCCTTTTTCCACATGGAGTGTGACAAACGACCTCACAGTGGCAGAGCTGCGTGCAGGAGAAAGGCTGAGCGGAAATAAATATATCTTGCATATGCTGGTATGTCCCATAATATGCTGTGGTTGGAAAAACATGTTTCCTGTGTCTTTGTTCTGTCAAGCTGAGGTATTTTTGCATCAACATATGGCTGTAAAAAAGTTCATTTTTCCTTGATGGACATTTCATTTCCTTTGCTATACAGAAGTAGTTTTTGTAAATTGCAGAGCTGTGTGTTTTTCCACTGCTCACACTCTTGGTTTTTTTTGTTTTTTGTTTGTTTGTTTTGGTGGCACAATATGTCAGATGACCGTGTGTCTGCCCATATCTCTTACATAAATCTTATGAAATAAAGGCTTGAAACCATTTTTTAAAACTGTAGTCAAGACAATCTTTTGTCCTAAAAATCTGTTCATTTATAGTTCCAGTCAAAGGTTTGGACGCCTTCTCATTCAATGCTTTCTTTATTTGTATTATTTTCTGCATTGTAGATTAATATTGAGGACATCAAATCTATTAGGGAACACACATGGGATTATGCAGTAAAACAGTATTAAACAAACCAGAATACGTTTTATATTTTAGATTCTTCAAAGTAGCCACCTTTTGCTTTGATGACAGCTTTGCACCCTCCTCTCTTCTCTCAGTCAGCTTCATGAAGTAGTTATCCGGCAAGGTTAATAATAATAATAATAATACATTTTATTTAAAATGTTTTTTTCAGAGCACACAAGGGCACTTTACAAACAAAGCAACACAGAGTAAAATAGAAAACACATCAAGTTAAAAAAGGTTGTGAAAATTTCTTGTCATCTTGATGTGTTTGAGACCATCAGTTGTGCTGTGCAGAGGTAGAGTTGGTACACAGTTCTATACAGTGAATAGTCCTTTTCGGCTACTGTTCTAATCCATATTATGGCAAGAAATCTCTCAATTAAGTAAACAGAAACAACAGCCCACCATTACTTTAATACATGAAGGTCATTTAATCTGGAAAACTTTAAGGAACTTTAAATGCATCCTCAAGTGCAGTCGTGTACACCATGAAACACTTTGAGAAAAAATGGCTCTCATGAGGACCGCCCCAGGAAAAGAAGACCAAGAGCTAGCTGGAAGAGGAACTCATTCACAGAGGTCAAATTGCTGCAAAGAAACCACTACAGAGGAAGAACAACAAAGAAGAAGAGAATTGCTTGGGCCAAGAAACAAAAGGAATGGACATTAGACAAGTGGAAATCTGTAATTTGAGATTTTTTTGTTCCACACCATAAAATATTAATTTACAACATGGAAATAACATGCCAATTTCCCGGAGGGAACCTCCCAAAGGGATTAATAAAGTACTCTGTCTGTCTGTCATAATGCAATTAAAAAAAAAAACAGGTACCACTGTACATCTAAATGGTTTGACAAAATATGTTTCAGAGTAAATGTAATAGCTAGCTTAGTCCACAAAAGTGTCATGTTCATACACTGCATAGAAAATGAAACTCCTTTGTCCCCCGTGCCATCAAACTGTTCTCCTCACTGGGAGGGGAGGAGGGCGAACAGAAGAACAGAGGGACTATAGACTGTGCAATAAACTGGACTCTAACATGTTCAATATAACCCCATCCTGGGTAATACAACTGACTGTTAATGTGTGCAACACACCAAATCGTGCAATACATATTCAATATATAATTCTGTCACTGCGGTTGTCATATAGCACAGTATAGTATATAATACTATATTATACCACATATAACCCTTATATATTATTATTAGCATACTATTATTATTAGTATTATATATATATAGGAGTGTGTGTAGCATATATTACACTTCCATACTGTTATACATGTAGGTTATATACTTGTATACTATATATTACTATTTTGTTATTAATATCATTATTGCTATTATTCCTATACTACTACAATTATTTCTGTCACTGCTGTTGTTGATATTGATGCTATATAGCACAGGGAAGTATAATATATTATTATTATACCACATATTAATATTAATATTAATATTATTAGTAGTATATTACTACTATTATAATTACATGTAGTTGAGCGTAGTATATATAACATTACATTACTATATCATCATATTATACATGTACATGTATGTCATACAATGTATATGCTATATTATATTATACTACTACTATATGCTATATTGTGTTATATTATATTGTATTATTATTATAGTACTGTAGTACCATATTACTAGATTATATTTATCATAATGCACTATAGTATTAGCATTACCACTGCTGCTATTGTACCTTGTACACACTCAGGTATACACATTCAAACTTCTGTTATCTCTACTGCAGAATTTATTGTGTCTATTCTTAGATTTTTGATTTTTTCTACTTTATATTCTACTTTATATTTGTATTCTAAAAAGTGCAACATAGGAGATGTCAATTTCCCGGAGGGAACCTCCCAAAGGGATTAATAAAGTACTCTGTCTGTCTGTCTGTCTGTCTGTCTGTCTGAAATGGAAGTCTTCTGAGCTGGATGCAGGATTATGACACTGAACAGTCCTGTGTGGTTAGGTCTAGGGTAATAAAACACTTGGGTTGAGGTGAGGAAATGTCATGGTTTTAGTTAAAGATTGAACAAGACCAAGAATCTACAGCAAGGCTAGTTGTACTGTGAGACATTACTCAGGCACAGTAGAACATTGAACTAAATGCAAACCTCAGCATGCTAACATGCTCACAATGACAATATTAACATGCTGATGTTTAGCTGGCATAAGGTTTGGCTACATTCACACTACTATGTGATGTCGAATGTTTCAAGTCACTCTTGACTTTTTCATTAGAGCCTTAAAGAAATTATAGCCACAAGCAGCAATGATAAATAAATACAGTCATCAGTATATGCTGATGCTCTGTTTTGTTTTGTTTTTTAATTCATTGTATAACTGAATACAAAGAAATTTCATTGACATATTGAAAAAATTCAGGATTAGTGAAGTCAGTGATCCTGACTAAGTTTTGTGAGGATTGGCCCAGTGGTTTCTGGCAAGATATGAAAAAATGTTTGAGATAACTGTAAGAACATAAACTTGCTTATTACAGTATACAACAGTCATGTGGACATGCAAAACCAGAAACACTGGGACAGAAGACAGAGGCGAGTCAGCAACAGAGAAGCAGTTCAAGAAAGTATACAGGAAGATGTTGCATCAAAAGCAAAGAATGATCTGTCAGAAAGTGAGTGAACTGGGGATGCTTTTATACTGGCTGGATTGGTAATTGAATGCAGCTGGCAGCACAGGTCAGTGAGGTGAGTTAATGAAATGGGAGTGGCTGGCAGGCAGGGTGAAGCAGAGGGAAAGTGAGTGGAAAATCACTGGTGACAGATGAATGAGTGCAGAGCTGTGACAGGTGGACACGTTAGTCTCTCCTGGGCTAGGTAGCCAAAAACAAAGCTCACAAGCAGAAGGCAGTGAGAGGGATGTCACAAAACAACAAAACAACAGTTTCATTGTTGAGGATATAATTCTGAAAAAAAAAAAACCTCAGTAATCAACCTGCTGTTATCAGGCGTATTGTCAAAGGTCTTGAAATTCATTGAAAAATGAGGAATTAGCCACTTGGGGATTAGAATCCTCGGCCTCTGGCTTCCTCATTCAGTTGTCCACTGGGAGGACATGGCTTTGCACACACCTTACAACTAAATGCAGTATATCACATGTGGAAAAACGGGGAACTCGGGGAAACGGGAAATTGCTCCTGATGCTCCTCCATCGGTGTGTGAGTGTGTGTGTGAACGGGACTACAGAAACAGTGTGGGGCTTGGCCCCTTGCATGGCAGCCTCTGCCATTAATGTACTGTGTGTGTGTGTGTGTGTGTGTGTGTGAACTGGTGAATCTGGCATGCGGTAGATTTGTTGTAATAGTGTTAATCAATCTGTATCAAATGCTATGCATTGACTGAGGCCTGGCCCTAGTTCATCAGAACTGAATTTCAGACAGATCCATGTAGCTGGTTAGGTTAGTTACAAACTTTTACATTCGTGGCGCCCCTCGTGGCAGAGTAGCTCTATCCTACTGCAGAGCAAAGCTGGGACCTAGAATCTGCAAATGTGCACCAAGTTTGGTTACAATTAATGAAGACAACTGACAAATTAAAATAAAACTGAATTTAAAGACAAGGTCTAAAAATGTTCAACTACGTTTTTCTGCTGCACGAACACTAAGCTCAGAAAATAAGAATTAAGACGAAACAAGAAAGAATAATGAGAACAAAACAATAGAGCTCCAGCAGCACGCTCTGCTGTTTGGACCCTTAGTTAGTGCTGTAGTTGGTATGATTGGATCTTGTAGGAAGATAAATACGATTTCACTGAAGGTTTTGTACATATGTTCAATGTGCAACCACCTGCAGACATGTTTGTTATGCTGACAAAAAAACGAATCTAAGCAGCATTACATTTCTTTAAGAACTTATTTAAAAACTGCTTTTGCAAGTTCAACAATATAGGATTTATTTGAGGATGAGTCTTCTGTTAATCTGTATTTTCTTATTGGCTTATTATCAACAAATCTCATGAAAAGATCAAACCTATAATGTGTTAGTCCATATCTCAATACTGTCTGATTTCTTTACCCTGTCTGTGACACCCAACTCCAAGCCCACTGGTTCCTACTAAAGATGTATATTTAAAATTTAAAAAAGCAGCTTGTCATTGCAGCTGTTAACAGATGTTAATAAATAGTAGGAAGCTGTGCATTTGTTGGGTTCTATTTTCAGCGGTGGATTAATCCACTTTTGGTCCTCTATTGAGTAATCAGGGCAGCAGGATGGTCTATATGGGATTGAGTCAAAATAAACTACAAAGGAAGTTTATGATTATGAAGGAACATGTCACCAAGTGCACAGTGTGGCTCATGAATGTGTTTTTACTAGTTTTTTGGACAACAATGGAGCTCTGTGGCAACAAGCAATAAGATTAATCAGGCTTTGATACAATACTTAGTTAGTAGGGTACATTCATTGTTGGTTTGGGTCTGGGATTTGATGACACCACAAAAAAAACAACATAAAATATCACCAGACTTACCTTTATTTCTACCATGACATGATGAATATTTTGAGCTCATTTAAGTTGATGTTGAACTTTTCCACCTCACGTCTTTATGTCAGATGCTCTGTTGCAGTCAACGATGATCAACATTTTTCTCATTTGGAACATTTAATCCAGCATGCATGGTTAAACATTCTTTACACTTTTCTCCTCTTCCTTCTGTCTGAAGCCAAGTTGGGTTCACAGAGGCACAGGGTGGGATCATGGTTCTGTCAATTACATTCACACTGCTCTAATGACCGTGCTGAAATGCTCTGGTTATTTCAGTTCCAGTTTTCATACCATGTGCGAGTCATCGCAATGCGGGTGGAGGCCATGTGAGTGTATGTTCAGTCTGACACTCTCCCAAAATCAGACACACCCCTTTTTCCATGTCCTTATGTGACCCAAAGACCTCATTTAAGCCATCTACACACACACACACACACACACACACACACACACACACACACACACTTTGACAGTCGCATAGGCACTTTCACAATGTAACACACACACTCACTGACCTCTAAGCAGTTGTGCATGTCAGTCCTTGCTGGTATCCAGAGCTCACTTCAATTTAACTAGCAAAAACTTCCACATGTATATGGGAGGAACCTCAAACTGTGGGGGTTTGCACTCTATTGAAACTTAAAAATGCTTCATTAAGTGTCTATAATCAGCATCATTTTTGTTTTTTATCATTTTCAAGTGTGTCATTAATATTGATGAAATTACAAAGTTTCAAAGACAAATCCCTTGTTTAACAAGAATAACGGGAGTTGTGTCCCCTCTGGGATTTCTGCCTATGCATGACTGTTTGATCATAACACAGCCAGCTCTGCTGTTCTGTGCAGGCTACAGCTCTGCTGTGGCTCTAGCTCCACTGTTCTCTCTGCTAGCAGATATGTCTGTGTTACAGTTAATGGACTGTGATGAAATGTCAAGCACCACCAAGACAAACTCAAATGTGAGACTGTCAGCTGCTATGTGTCTTCAGATTGTCACACTAAGCAGAACAAGAGCTCCTCCTTCTGGAGAGAGACAGAGAGAGACAGACAGACAGACAGACAGACAGAGTGCACATATGGACCAGTGAGGGTGCATACTTACACAGAAGTGGAAACATGAAACAGAAACTTTGTTTGTAGCTTTCTAATGTAACTCTGTAGAACTGTCAGGATTATCAGTGAAGTGATTAACTATACTGCAGCACAGTACTAACAGTGGCCGGATGATTGACAGCTCATATCAACTGGCAGCAGAGGTTGAATTTGTGGTATCTGTGTGATATGCATATCTACTGTATGAAGAGGCTGCATACTGACTGCTCTCTATTATTTTTCTAACTTATGGTAACAAGGGCATTGGTCATATCTTTCTTTCTCATGTCCAGGTACTGTTTCACCTTCCTGTGATGTTGCCTAAAACTTCCTGTTGGGTTATAGTTTTTGCGTCTGTTAAAACACATTCTAGGAAAAGTAACTTGAAATATTTAGCTACTTCTTGCAGTTTTTGGCATCACCTTTATTAGCTACTTGGTGTTGCTATCTAAACAGTGATTGCTTTATCTGTATTTTTGGCAGGGGCCCCGAGTAGGCTGCTGTACACAACTCCTCTCAGTGTGCAAGCAGCACAGACCAAGACACAACATGAGAGACACCCAGGGTCCTAGCCAGGCGGAGGAAATATGACAACAGGCCTCCTCTGCAGAATATTCTTCTAGCAAATGTCCAGTCAATAGATAATAAGGTGGATGAACCTAGGAGCAGGGTGGCATTGCAGAGATTTGGCTTGAGCCCTTGATTCTGAACCCAACCATTGTCCCAAAGGGGGGCCTCCATTCACGGCCAAGACCAGACAATAGAAATGAGGAAGAACAAAGGGGGAGGTGTCTGCTTCATTATCAACAACCTGTGGTGCTCAGATGTGGAGATCATTTCTACAGACTGTTGTCTCCAAGCGCAGCTTATGGTTGTCGTTCTAATTATCTCTTGAGGGAGTTTTACATTAGTCGTTCTCACAGTGGTGTACTTTCCACGACATACTGACACCAACCAAGCGCTGGAAAAGTTGTGCAGAGTTACTGATGGGACTGAGATGGCTGGAGGCTGATTTTCTTCATACAGGATTTTTTTCTTTTGTAAATATCACATTTGACACCTGGCCCTAGCTCTACAGGTGCACAAATCAATTTTGCTCTCCATTCCACTGAGACATGAGCAAAAGTGAGAGTGCGTTGAACTTGTAATTTGTGAGTATGAGTTGTAGTTATTCTATTTTTGGTAGAAAATTAAAGAAAAAAAAAGAATTGTATTTTAGAAAATATTCTACTGTTGTGCATCTCTGATTCCATTAATTGACATATTGATTTGAAGATGTGTAATTTTTGTCTATGACCTCACATTTTTTAATGCGCAGTTTATACTGCTTGATGATAACAGACTGGCAGGCCTGTGGATACTAATGTCTTCTGTACATTTTAAAAATCACTGTTGCTGTACATGGTGCAACTTGTTTTACTGTCACTTCGGTGAATGTGTTAAATTACCATAAATGACCATGATCGTTAGGGTAGATAGAGGAGAACTAAAGTACAGGTGTGCCTGAAACAAAGTACTCTGTAGAAAGTGTTGTCCACCCCACATAGAAGCAAAATAACTTCCTGTTACATGTCACCATACAGAAGGGTAATGCTTTCAGACTGTCTCCATTCAAAGGCACTCATGGCGTCAGACTTGGATGTACACGTGAAAACAAAATCGTCTCAGGCGTGGTTTTACTATCTGACAAGCACTTTGTCTGAAGTATATACCAGGGCCTCAACACCTCACAACAGCTACATTCACATTGCTAAGCCTAATTGTAACCCTGATAGTATTAGAGGTTTTTTTTTCAAGTTGTATCTGATGCTCTGCATGATTTTAACACACAGATACCTACTTAGTCTATAGTGACATGCTCTCACCATATGAAGTTTTACAGTCTCAGTATTTTTTTCTTCTCTTTTTTCAGTTTAGCAAGTACGTCCCTCCTTTTTCCATTTGTCTGCGAATGATGAAAACCCTCCTGGAACATCAAAGTGTTTCTTTTCACAAAATGACATGTCTAGTTCCAGAGGTACATAATACCTGGGGATAACAGGTCGATCCAGAGTAAGCATTTTGCACATTCTATAATTCATAGATTGACTTTTCTTCAACAGGGATGAAGGGCATGTGTATGCTTGAAACAAATTAGTTTGTACAATGTGTTCATATCTGTTCCAAATTGCTGCACTAAAATGATTGATGAATCATACAAATGGAGAGCAGCTGTCAGTCTCTTCTCAAAGGCATCCATGGTGTTGTACGTAGCACCACACCAAAAGTGACTGAAGTAGCCATTTAAATAACGTAAAACAGAGCTTGAGAGAAAAGTTCAAATCCCACGCTCTCTTTTAACTCTTTACACAGCAATTTACATTATTCCTGTTGGTTTCTTTCTTGGACATTCAGCACAATTTTAACAGATATGTATACTCTGCCTTACAGTGGCAGGCTCTGCTTTGTTTGTTCTACAGATATCCTCAAAGTAGTGAAGACTATAATGGCAAACTTTTCTTGACACCTTTGAGTATGGCCATTCAGACCAGGTAGAAGCACCTTAATTTCAGATATGGTGGGACTATCTTGTCAATAGATGTAGGCTACACAACACATCTGTCCTCAGTGTTAACAATAAGGACTATTAATACACACTTTGATAGAATATTTGTATATTTCATCCTGACTTGTTGCAGCTGAAACAACTGTTAGAATGAAGTTATTTTTAACAGCAGTGTTAGATTCATACAGGTGGGACTACAGCCGAGGAGCTTCAGGATCAGATCTTCATTCATTAACACAGAGGAACGGCTCAGTTTCACAGATGGAGCCATGTGAAGGCTGGAATTGAATTATCCTCATTGGCTTCACATATTCAGGTTATTTAGATATAGATGATTTTTCGTGTCCTGACATCTCATCATACTATCATAATCATATTACAAATAAAATAAGTGTCCATAAGACAAAAAGACACTCAAACACTGAACCAATGAATCTACTGTGTCTGCAGTCAACAAGCCTCCCTGACTCTTTTTCTTTACGTTTCTTTAAACTCTTCATATCCTGATATTATCAAAGTGCTTTCTTCCAGTGAAAATCACGGAGCACGAATCATCACACAGAAACTGTCTGCTGCTGAACACACCTCTTTTACACGAACGCACACAGACTCAGATTAAGTTAACACGGACTCAACAAACTAACATCTTCATCACCGTCGTAGTATCGATTAACTCCAGCTGAGATGGCCAGAGTCTGTCAACCCCGACTTGCCTTGATAACCCTGAGTTAAATCGAAGTAGGTCGAAGTAGTAGCTCTGGTCTGATAGCAGTGAAACCTAAAATGGATACTCATGGTCCCCAGAGGATATCTCCTCATGACTTAGGTAACACACTGACCTGTGAGTGCAACCATCAGGTCTACATTTCCACATGTACACAAGAAATATATTTAGAAATCTAATTAGCAGTTTGTCAGTTAGTGTTATGAGCACATTTGCATGAATTCCCTGGGGAGAATGAACCCTGTCCTTGAGTTTGAGTCTTTGTAGTTCCCTCAGTCAGCTTTGCACACAAGATAGCTGATAATCCAATGGGATATCATATACATTTTTCTGTTTTTATAATTTGAAACTTGCATTGTTTATGTCCATGTTTGCTACCTGACTACCTGTCCTCTTCCCTAACTTGCGGGCACAGGACTAATTTTTTTTGGCATGTTATTGCCACCAACTGTCAATAGGAGGAGTAGCATACAAAAAATATAAGCAAAGCAAGTACCTACTCTTAAAAGCACTGGTTCTGCTAATGGTCAAAAACTCCACAGGGTATTTTAGAGTATGCAGATCACATTTCCCATTGTATGAACTCACTGGAGACAAATTATATATGTTGATCATTCCAATATTATCATATTGTGGTTGTGTCATGAAAATTGTAACTTCTTATATCAGCACTTTTACCATCTTAGTTAGGCACAAATCTCAGCTATGACTAACTTCAATCAATTCTTTTTGCAAAGCTGCAGTGGATATTCTACTATCAAGAGAGTAAGGAGACTAGATATATTGCATGTCTTTGCCTTTAAATATCCTCAGGACCCTATTGAGCGTTTGGCTGCGGTGGAATATTTGAAACATGATTCACCGTAGATGAAAGCCAGATGGTGGCAGAAAAGATAGAGTGCATCTTGAAAGGAAAAAGGGAATACCTTCTCCCACTGAGTTCTAACGTGTATTACATAAGATTCATGTTTTTCCATGCCGGGTCAAGTGGTGTTGAATTATTAGCCACGTTTAAAATCTGCCACACCAGGAAGATTTCACAATGAATCATAGGACACCTTTCTTCAGAAGTGTTTGATCTGTGGTCAAAAAAGCCAAGGAATGCTCTTAGTAGGCTTGATGGAAAGAAACACACACACAACTGCTGCCCTTTCTAAATTTAGCTATGCCTAATCTTTATTCTATTGCTTTGTGCTTTTGAAGCATAAGAAAACCATTATAAGTTGTATTTTTATGCAAAAAGTATAATTGACACTGATACTTCTCTACTTCTATTATTATAAATCACTTTAAGCTAATACGCGTGAGTATGGTTTATTACTGCACTGTATCACAAGTGAAACAGAACATATTGAGAAAGCATATCACTCCAGTAACGTTTATATTATAATCCTGTGCAGTTTATTGCTGAAATGCATAACTCTAATAGTCAATAGGTAAATGAGGAAATTCTGGTACAAAATAATTATTCGGAGTAAAGATGGTGAGATTATTGATAAGGGTTACAGTGAAGCCAGATGTTTTCACTGCAAAACTTGAAAGATATGCCAGATAACCAAGTGTGATACTATACTGACTTTATACTGCTGTACCCTGTATATGAAACTTCAAACATTGTGTAAAAAGCATCACTGCCAGCCACAAACAGACTTTAGTGTCCATCATGATTGGCTGATAAAACAAATAAAGAGTTGTACAAGTGTGAAAGATACATTCAAACTATGGCCCAAATAAGCCATACTGTTATGTTGCATGGATCTTTGCCAGTCTCTGTATGTGTGAGATCTAACATCTAAAATCCCCTTTTGATAGCAAAATCAGGGGCTGTGACCAACAATTATTGTGACTTTCCAAAACACGCAATTCACATTCAAAACACTTTTCTGTCAAGCATTCATAACTGATTCCTTCACTTTTCATGTGCAACACCATGAATGTCTTGAAGAACAGACTGTCTGAAAGTTGTAACATTCTACCCCATACCCCATGTAAGATTTATTATGTCTCGACCCTCTCTATGATAGACTTCACCTATCTACAAGTTAATTAAATAATTATTTTTGTCGTTGCTATATATGTATGGACATGGAATTTGATTTGGAGCTCGGGTACCATAGGGAACAGACAGCTTAGGGGAAATTTGGGCGCTGCAGCAGCACAAACAAACAGTTATATAGAAAGTATAAAACTATTAAAAACGTATATACAACTGTGCCATATCAAGGCTCACTTGAATCATCCAAAGGCCACAAAGCCCTCAAAATGATACAGCTGACAGTCAAATAATGGTTAGAGACAAGGGGCTTCCCTCAAGATCACAAATTCTATTACTGTGGGCAGCACAATTAAGATAAACCAAACTTTGAACACCAATCTGAACACCAATCCCTCCACCATCCGGGCAGCTACAATATCACCAGTCCTGCAGCACCCATGCAAAGAAACAGACCAATGTTAAAAACATACAGAGCTGCTGCAATAATCATGAAAAAATCTTGAGGGAGGCAGAGCAAACAACCAAGATGAAATAAACAAAACAAATACAAACAAAACAGCAGTGGCAGTCGGTCTATAACAAATGAGAGAAAACCAGTTAAATATATGACCAGTCTGCCAAACAAAAATAATTTGTGTGAATAACAAATGTTGGCATTTCACCTCATCTGACACAATACCCTACATGAAAGTCAGCCTGTGGGCACAGGGGGGTAGCCAGGGAATAGGACCTAGGATGTATCAGACAGAGGGTAAGCATAAGCAACACACATGCACACATAAAACATATTTACCGATAAAATAAAAAAAAATTATATACAAAATACACAAAGTCCTTCAGCACACTTGGCAATCTGTCACCTGCAGACCAAGGAGGAGAGTAGCAGCAGCAGCAAAGAGAGGGCCAGCAGCTTGTCTGCCAACACCTTGTCTGCCAGTTTAGTGATTGATTAGTGGGAGGACCTGACTGCTGTCAGACCCTATGGTGACCCAGGAGGGACATTTACTACTGGTCACACAACTAATACAAAAATACAAAGTACGTAGTGCAATATGAAAGATAAAGCCACATAATGATGACATATATATATATATATATATATATATATATATACACACATATATGTATAAAATATTATTATATTAATACTATATATATATACATATATGTATAAAATATTATTATATTAATACTATATATATATATATATATATATGTCGATATGAGTCGATATTAATATCTGGTTACTTTAGGAATGATTTTGTATTAATTTGATTTCCTTATTGATATGTTTATCGTCATTTATGTTCTGTGTTTGCAGTTTCTTGGTTTATTAATTATAGTTTTTCTTTATAGTCCACCTCATTTCTCTGGGTTATATGCTGTACGGTGGTAGTTATCCCTGGTGGTGATGCCTTTTTCACATTTCAGTTTGGTGTGCAGTGTCATGGGTGATTAGTTTCAGGACGACTTTTCCCTTTTTGGTTCCCTGCCGCTTTGGTAAGCCCTGCCCTGGCCTCCTTTTTGCCTTCGTAGTTATTTTATTATAATTTGGAGAAGTTGAGGTGCAGCCTTTTCTTGTGTTTACGTCATTTACTTGTTTAAATTGGTTGCATTTACTCATGTCATTGTGTTCTATAAAATTCTTTTTAATTTACAAACTTAAACGTGTCTCTCGCCTTGTGATATTAACTGGACCTGTTTGACCTGATTATAAGGGTGTTTGGTAATCCTTCCTGAGGGGGAAGTGTGCCTATTGCTCTGTAGATGGCCACACAGCTGGTTAGCCACTGCTTCCTTAAGGATCCTCAAGAGAAAAGGAAGGTTAGAAATTTAGGATCAAGTGTCGGCTTTTTAAGGAGAGGTTTTATTAGAACTACTGTGGCACAAAGCCTGTTAATAAAGACCGATTGATCGTGACCAGTAGCTGCAGACACATCGGTGTCTTTTTCTCTGCTGCAGCAACACCTTTCTTTTATTTTATTCTCTTTTATTCTTTATCAGGACTTTTTCATATGACTTTCATATTTACTCTGGAATGGAAGTGACTTGAAATGTAGCAGTACAATAATACTTAAAAGTACTTAAATGAAAATAAAATTGCTGATTTTAATAATTGATGAATTAAAAAATTAAATTAAAATCTAAAACTATATGTTCTGATCAGGAACATAAAAGTAACTTCTAGAATGATTGCAATTAAAGACAAAGACCAAGACAAGAAAAAGACCACAGCTCTATACTCGCCAACAGTCAGCAGAAAAACATTAAAGTAACCTTTCTGCATGATCAAAGATTGTGACAGGATCAAATGCATTCATAATACCTGTAATGATGCAGTGTAATTACCCATCCTACTTCTCACCTTGTCGCATTCATAACCAGTCTTCAGCTGCTATCCTGATGCAGCTGCTCTTTCATATAGAATTTGGCCCATGACCCTGGTCTCTCCTTCCAGGTCAGCAGGATGGCAGGGGTCAGAGGACTGTATTGGGGGCAATAAGTCAAAATAACTAGATTAGCTCTGCAATGAATGCACCTCGGCTTTGCCAGCATAAAATTATACGGCTTAGAGTGGGAACATTTATGTGTACTTGGGACCCAAGTATTTCCCTTTTCACTCCCCAACCACAAAACTGTCAGACTGGTACTAAACAGAGTGTCTGGGTTTTTAGTATGACAGTGAAAACTGACAGAGGTCAGGTGAGATTAGTGGGACTCAAAGTAAAACAAAGCAAATGACAACCAAACATTCCACCTCAACCACACCTTTGTCTGTGACTGGTATATTTTTAATGAGTCACAGTGGATGAAGGATATGTGGGTTTTGTGCAAAAACAAGGAATAATCCTGTCCTCCTGTTGGAAGAAAAAGAGAGAGCAGAGCCCTGATTGGCAGAGATAACCAGTTCCGCACCTCCTATTCCCCTAAGGATAAAATCAGCTGATGCCTCCTGATGCTTTCCTTCTTAACTTCTACACTAATTTTTGTAGCTCTTTCTTTTCCATTGTTTTAATCTCTTAGAAGTCTTTTTGCCTTTTTCTCCCTTTTCAACATTTCACTTTTGACACTGCTCCACAGTATTTTTTTTTTTTTTTTTAATAGTGCAGCTTTGTTTCGAAGACTTTTGGAAGTTTTCTGTCAGCTGGCCAACACCAAGTCTTTCTAAAGTTATTAATAGTTAGGTAGTGAGTTAACCAACCTCAAGAGATCCACACAGATATAGCGTCCACATGTAGTGACTGGCTCCAAGAACTCCAAGCTGTCATACTCAATGGACTGAACAGACAACATAAAATTAAGGTATGCACAATTACAAGGAAGGAATTACAAAATTAGTGATTTACTGTAATCATGAATGAAGAATATGATGAATTACTATATCAGATAAGACCTGAGCCACAAAACCTCTTCTCCATCATGGAGACCTGGAAAGAGGACGGACTACACAAACAAAAGAGGCAAAGCTCAAGTAGAGCATTCACACAGATCGGAGAAAGGAAACAAAGACACAGAGAGACAAGGACAACTTGCACAGGACAAGAGAGACAGGCTTAATCTCCTGGAGGATGAAGCTCCATATCTAAAACATGTGGAATGAGGCACCAACAACCAGGAGAGAGAGACAGGTCCCAGAATAGCTGATGGTCCAGTACAGAGAAGTATGAGTGAGAAAAGAGAACAAGGAGTGAGAAAAGGAGAGAGGAGAGAGAGAGCTCAGCACACAGCTTGGACAGTGAGAGAAATTCAGTGGTTTACAGTCCTGTTTCACTGCAATACGCTGTCATTGCAATTTTGTATGCAAACATTTTCTGTGTTTGCTTCATTATCATTATCATTATCATTCATCCTGTTTATACTGTAGATTTGCATCATTCTGACTTCAAGCATTAGCTTAATGCATTGATGTAATTTTTGTATTTATTTAAAACCATTATTACCGTATTGATGATCCTTTAACCAAACTTTGAACAGGAGACTGAACCCCAGTCTCCATTGTATAAATTCTGCCTCAAACCCAGTCTTCTATAACAATCTCACGCTCACACGGACAGAAAACATTGTCAATGGGTGTAATGCAGGCATCGGTTTCCTCAAAAATGCATCTATCAAAGCAAATCATTATCTTCAAGTATCTTCAATTCAGGCTTGCGCTTTAGGCTGTCACACATACACACATGCATACAAACACATGCAGATGCCCCATAAATTATCCTTACATATAACAGCACCACTGTCCACCAAGTCCAGCTAAAATAACAGCAGGCTTACCCAGAGGCTACAGGAATTCCAGTAAAACAGCAAAAAGTGTAGGAACAGCAAGAGCATGTTTGTGGTACAGTCCCCTGATTTATTTGAACAGATGATTTTCCTTCAGGGGCTGGGAAACAACACAGTGCAGTGTAGAGTACTGATACCACATCTGTGGGCAGCTCATACATGTTACTCTGAGCGCCCTCTAACAGACGTTGTAAGACTGCTCTTGTTGGTATTAGGCATCATAGATGCTGTGAAAGTGTTTTAAAGTCATCCTGAATTTAAAACTCATTTATAATGAGAAAATATTATGGGGTTGTTGTTTTTTTGACTTGCATACATATTTGATCATTATTGAAACTGTGATGAAACAAGAATCCATGTTTATACACAAAACAGGCAGTCAGCTGGGTAACCATGGGGGCAACTGTGGCTCAGAAGGTAAAGAGGCTGGCCACAAATTGGAAGTTTCCAGTCAGTGGTTCTGTGTCAAAAGCGTCACAAATCAGGAGATTCACAGAGGGAAAGGCAAGAATCTAAATCCAAAAAACAGACAGAGGTCAGGTCAGAGGAGAACTAGTGTACAAGGAAAGCCAATCTGGCAACCAGGTAGTGAACAGCTATGAGTATAAGTACCGGAAGGACTGAAAGATAGTAGCAAACAAGTGATGACAGAAACTTGGAAACAACAGCAGGGAGTAAAACAAAGGTAAAAAAGGAATGGATCAAGGTAAACAACTACTAAATAAAACAGGAAATAAAGTTAACTTGAGTCCATATAAGTGTCCATGCATATTATCACAGTACCCTCTCCTCTAGGGACAGCACCAGATGGCCCAAGCAGTTTGGTGCGACAGCATTGAAAATCCTTAAAGAGCAAAGTGTAACTGGCTGCTTCCCCTGATATCTACTACTACTGACTTGTCCTTCTTGCATACTGCCACCAGAGGTTTCAACTTGTATGCAGTGTCACCCACCATAACCTGTTGTACTTTCCATGGCAGGCTTGACTCAGGATACATGAAAGGTGGGGAAAATTCTCCTTGTCCAGGGAAGGCAGAGGACTTTGGTATGGAGCAGGCAGGATAGACACAGCAATATATTCTTTCGGCTCTATACTCATAACTGGCCACCAAAAGCCTTGATGGATGAAGCTCTGACACACCTTGGATGTCTCTAATGCAAGGAAAAGATAGGCAAGCAACTACAAAATAAAACTTGAATGTAGGTTAACTACAGTCTCAACAAGTCTCTGGTTGACACTGGTTGACAATGTTGATACTGTGATTTCATTGATGCAATATCTGTGTAGATGGGCACTGAAGATAGACTGTTTAAAGAGCATTACCATAGATCTAAACCAGGTGGGGGCCAAACATTGTTACCTGTTGGTTAAGCCCATCAGTAACCTTGGCACTCCAGATGAAATGGGCATGCTGAGGTCACAGACAACTGTCAAGTTTCCATCCAAGTGTAGTGAAAATATCAACTATATTGAAAAAGACAATGGTCCAAAATAATTAGATAAATGAATATGTTTCTATCCTGTCCGATCCTTATTCTTCCAGCTGGAGTTAGTCCATGAAGAACATTTGGTGCTCTAGCTAACGCCACTACAAAAATATGTCTTACTCATTTTCATTTTTTCATTCATTTTTTCATAACAGGGAACCAGCCTAAAATGCGTCCTTTCCTCCTCATCTTTGTAATCTCTGATAAGAAAAACAATATCCACAGGAGCTGTAGTATCAATTGAATTTTTATTTCCTTCCACAAATAATTGGGAGAATTCAACTTCAGCTCAACTTTAATGTTGCCTTTTGCTTTGATTTGCATGAGCTGCTCCAGTGTTTTCATGCATGAGACATTGCAGGTTTCTTTTATAGATGTATTATCTTTTGTCAAAACCAAGTTTTTTTGTACCATACAACTGGCAAAGCATAAAACATCCTCTAGACATCAAAAAGAGACAGGGAGAGGCAGAACCTCTGAGAGATTAACTGGGAGAAAGGCTACATGATGACAGTCATGAATGCATCTCTCCACCTCCCATGTGGCTCAGTTTTCTCATTCTAGTGTAGGTCACGCCTCACCTGAAAGGAAATGACACAACACTTGGTCTTGTTTCAGTGATGACATTTAATCTTTCAGTAAAATATATTGAGTGCCATGTGATCACTAATAAAAAAAAAAGTGCACGTGATGAAATCCCCCATTGTCAATATCAGTGTGTGCAGTTTCCATTCATTTCTGCATCAAAGGCTCTTTGTAACATTACCACACAATAGGGGACTCTAAGTCAGAGTTTGGTTCTCTGAGCAGCTGCATTTTGCCAAAAGCTGCTTTCTGTAGAGTGACAATTGGCCCCTTCTTCTGATCAGATGGGTCAGGAAGGATTGTCCTGTTTTGTCAACAACAAAGGACTTCCACACATGCTGTCAAAGCAAAATTATGTGCCCTCCCCATCCTGCAACAGCAAAATAGCTGCTCTATATTCCAGTCATTATCCAAACGCATCTCGGTGTTCCACTGTGTGTGTTCCTGTCAGAACTCGTTTGGCTCCTGGATGCTTTTTCTAACTTCATGGTCAGTGAACTGGGACTATTGTGCTTTCATCTGATCTAATTTGATCTTTTGATTTATATTACATATGTTGCTAGGTCATATGCCACACAAGTTAGTTTGCTGGATGACTTTTGAAAAAGGTTAAGTTTATTGTCACATGCAGTCATAATGTAGTGAAATTTGATCACTGCATGTAGCCCACCCCTGAGGAGCAGAGGGCAATTTGTTTGTTGCAGCTAGCTTTGGAATAAACTGGATAAAATTTCCTCCTCTCTATTTCACCAAAGACAACTTTTACTGCCACAGAAATTGCATCAATTGAAAGGAATGGCATCTGTAGAGCAAGGCTGGTGGAACAGTCTGCACAGGACACAGTCACTCAGCCTCCACCTACCTAGTTGACTGAAGGTAGCCATGTAAAGGAAATCTTCTCTGAAGAAGCCACACAGTCCAGCTGCTACTGCAGGAGACCAGGAATCCTTTTCAGAGGGACAGGATATCTGTAAAAGGACCCAAGTCCTCACTTTGTGATTCTGTACTTGCATGATGAAAGTGATAAACATGACAAATGTCAAACAGGTTAGTGTTTTGTTGATTCATATTTGACGGCAGAAAAAGCAACAGCGGTAAGACCACATGTTTGGTAAGTTTGTTTCTCTCATTCTGTCAGTTCAAGCAAATGATGATGAGGAACATCACCTGTACATTGAAATGTCACATGTGCAATAGTGAGCCAGTCAGTTCAGCAGCAATGCTCTAAAAGGATGCAGGATGCACAAGGCAGTCATCATGTGCACTGAATGTGTACTTAAAAGCAGGTATACCTCCGGCCTTAGTGCAACAGCTCTTGTAGATGGGGGCTTTAGATTTGGGCTGGCAATTCCCAGTCACCCACCATCAATTTCACTTTCATCAGCTGCAGTTTCTTTTTTTGCAAATGCGTAGGGAGGCACGGAACAACAATACCAGTTCACCATAATTTCATGCCGGCTGTTGGATGCTGGCAATATGGACTTCAGAATGGCTGGAAGACATACAGGCAGATGTGGCAGGGAAATGGCGGCTCTGACATTTTGGCCTTAAAACATGTCGCTGCCAAAACACTGTGGTCACTTCAATTCAAACACTTCCAACATAAGGAACTAGTAAAGAGCAAGGAACATGAAAGGGACAGCATTTGGCATCAACAATCAATTGCCCAGAGAAATAAATGAATGCTAGAAAATACTTTATCCCATTCTCAAATGGAACAGACAAAAGGTGAATAAATAAATCTCTTGTGGTAGATAATTGGCACACTGAAGGACTCCACTCCTATATCCTGGTTCTTGTGAAAGAAATAAATTTAAACAAATTTAAAATGTTAATTTAAAACTTACAACAAAAGAAATCTCACTGTGTGAACACTGTGAATATTAGATGTACCACATTTGCAAAAATCAGACATAACTTGTGTCAAAATTATGCAGAAAAACTTATTTATTTATTTACTGACTGCCCCAATAAATCTCTAAAGACTCTCCGACTGATCTCGTGCTGCTGCAAGTGTGCTGTCAAGAATTCGAAAAAGAGCTCATAATTCTCCCTGATCACCTTCTCTGCACTCGTCACGTCAAATCAAGAATCGAATTTAAAATCGTTCGCCTTACTTACAAAATCATTAATGGTCAGACACCATCATATCTTAAAGAACTCGAGGTACTCTATTACTCCAATAGAGCACTGTGCTCCTAGACTACAGGATTACTTGTGGTTCAGAGTCTCCAAAACTTGAATGGAAGCAAGAGCCTTCAGCTATCAAGCTTGTCTCCTGTGGAACGATCTCTTAATGATGCTACTGTAGGCCTCGTCTCCTGGGGGATTTCCCATGATGCACTTTTTTTCTAATCCTGCAGCCTTGTCGCAAGCTTCCATTGAACATTATAGGGGCACTTGAAGACTGACAAAGCCAAGCATTCTGTGACATTACAAGAAGCTCTTTGGAATATTGTCAAATGCAGGGATAACACACATCATCAAGTTTTGCACATACTTGTTGTGTCCATGCCAGCTCAATAGAATGTTATCATTAAAGCAAGGGGTTGACATACCAATAGCTATAGATTTTCTGAAATTCATTACCTCCACCAAGGAGGTTATGTTTTTGGCGGCGTTGGTTTGTCTATTTGTTTGTTTGTCTGTTTGTTTGCAACATAACTCAAAAAGTTAAGAACAGAATTTGATGACATTTTCAGGAAATGTCCTTTCTGGGACAAGGAACAAATGAACAAATTTTGGAGGTGATCCGGAAAACCGCCATTATGGAAATGTCGATTTTCAGGTATAACTATTAAACTAAAAATGATATCAGTGCGATTCCAATTGCTAAGGGTATGTTTTTATGGTCCAGGAATCCATTGAAATAGATAAATCAAAGGTAGGACTAATATTTTGGGGTGTAGGTCACAATAAGCTGGGGGAACTGTGCTGCTTGGCAGAGGTCTGTGCTTTCCGAGTGCGTGATTTCAAGATCCACCTTTTCACTCAAATTGTTCAAATTGATATTTTAAATAATTGGTACTACATTTAAAACAAATGCAAAATAGACATATCTTGTCTAGTGGTCCCAGATTTTCATACCCCATTGTATTTTTTCCAACATTGGAGACAGAGTGGCCTTGCCGACAAGGCTGTTACCTCAACAAAGGAATTGCAGGAATATTTCAAATCTTTGCCTTGTCAACATTCCTTCAATGCAGGTTGTGCGCTTTGTTCACTACCATCTCAGCTGTGCAGAGACGACCTTTTAATCTGAAGGAAACAACACATTTTTAGTAAATATGTTGATGGTGTTTTGTACCGTAACCAAAATCGCACTCCATGATAAGTCATTTTAATAAATGCCTCTCCAATTTTCGATTGTAAAATTGTTTCATCAAAAAATGTGAGCAATCCATATTTTCAATTTATGATGCAGGGTGCTTGAGGGCCCCTTTACCAAAGCACTTTTTTTGTTCAGCAGTCTGCTCTGGGCCTCTGTAGCAAAGATTTTAGTGTGTGAGTAGATACATCTAAAGGACACGTGTACAACTCTCAGCATGTTTGGTGTCTTCCTTTGTGGATACATCCATGAGTGATGGCAGCTGGCAGAAGGGCGCTGACCCACACTGACCCCAAGCGGACCAAAAAGGGCTTGTGTGGGAAAGACGTGGGTGGACATGGACCAAAGGAAGCCCCTAGAGACAGCCAGGGCTACAGTACACGCAGCTAGGCAGAGGGAGTGCACGTCATGTAAAAGTTCAATATGAACACATTTGAACATTAAAATAACAGATATCCAGTTCAGTATTCACTTTCTTTGAGCTTCGTTTTTGGTCTCTGACAAATGCTGAAAGATACCTGGCTCTGTTTAACACTGCTCTATACCACACGGTGTCTCTCTGCTGTTGATGCTGGACAGGTGAGTTTATCAGTTTGCCGTAAACTGTTGCTTGCTGGAAAAGGGGTGTTGAAACCAAACTCTAGATTAAATATGCCATGAAACCAAATAAATAAAATAAATTAGGCTAAATGGTTCTTCAGTCTTTGGGGGTTCTTTATGAGCAGTCATTTGATTCAATTTTTCGATATCTAAAATATGCAAATGCAACAGTGTTGGAATTGTTGAGAGACTTATAACATGTTCTATGGGCATGTAATTTGGGAGTGACAATTGGTACATGGGGCAAATATGAAACCATGACCACAACACAATTTTTCATGCGTCATTTGATTAAAACTCAAACACTTGACCCTATTTATTGCCCATGTCACCATCAACGTTTTGACTCTGAGGTAACAGAGAGTTTAAGCTTTGAATCTTTGAGTCTCTGTACTTTTCAGGATTGTTTACTTGTTTAGTAACACTACTACCACTACTACTCTGGCACTGACCAGTGGCAAGGTGGGCAAACAGTCTGTGACCAGGGTGAGAGGCATTCCTGACAATGCTGCATGCTGTCCACAGACACCAACGATAGGAAGTGGAGATCCGGTGGTGTGTTGGGCAGTTTTCACCACCCTCTGCAGTGCTTTCCACAGTTGCCATATCATACTGAGATGCAATTGGTAAGAATGCTCTTGATGGTGCAATGGTGGAAGTTCACCAGAATCTGAGGATACAGACTGACGTTCACAGATGACAGTCTCATCAAAAAAAAAAAAAAGGGGATGCTGGTGAGCCATCTCGACCATGGTTGAAGAGTTCAGGGTCCAAGTAAAACACTGCTCTTACACAATGCAGAGTTACTTTTGGTTCCTAGAGTCTCCAAAGTAGAATTGGCTACTTCAGCTATCAAGGTCCTCTCCTGTAGAACCAGATCCGAGTTTAGGTTCAGGAGGCAGATACCCCATCATTTAAAAATAGTAAGGTCTAGACCTGCTCTATATGAGAAGTGCCCTGAGACCATTCTTGTTGTGATTTGTACAGAAACAGAGTGGACAATTACAAACTAACCTCTCTTGAATGTTGAACTGCTTCCTGTTGCTTCATATCCTCACATTGTGTCACAATTTACACCATTTTATAACAATTTGAAGAAAAAGTTACTCTCTGGGGGGAAAAAATACGCACAGACAAGAACAACAATTATTTCATTCATATTAAACACAAGACACCTCTAAGCAATTTTAAAAAGAACAGGAAATTATATAATGTTTGGTTTTATGAAAGGATTCATTAGTGCAAAAAACATTTATTCAGCAAGTCAAGATCAAGATGGTATGGCACTTAAATTATTCTACAATTTCCCAGCTTTGTGTTTTTGTTCTCTATGACAATTCCTTCAAAACACAATATGATGCCCAGGTTTAGCTTTTTGGAATGTGAATTGTGAAGCTTTCTTGTGCTGGTAGTGGAGTGTGTCGGCCTGTTTGGAATGCTGTTCTGGGTAGACGTACCACATGACAACACCTGAGGGATTGATGGAGAGTGTAAACTCTGTGGTGGCATTCAGCCCTGTTACCGTCAAGCCAGTAAACACGTCATAAGCCTAAAAGCAAGGAAAGAACATATTCAAAGTTGATAAACACAAGGTGTGTTGATTTGAGCCATATTTCGCCAAATCTTGTTCTTAAAAGCATACATATACATACACACAGATGCACACACACACATAAGCATATACGTATATTAACACATAGCAAGCTGTTAACACTATGAGTAACTTTGCTCCAAAGATTGTACTTTTTAGCTGATATCACTTCAGCACGAATAACTATTATTATTATTTGGATTCCTGACTTATCTGTGAATTTAGTACATAAGAATAATAATGATAATGATAATAATAATAATAAGAAGAAGAAGAAGAAGAAGAAGTAGTGTATTCTTTTATACTGTATTATATAGACAGCACTGTGCAAAAGTTTTAGGCAGGTGTGAAAAAATGCTGTAACCTAAGAACTAAGAATTCAATTCAATTCAATTTTATTTGTATAGCTCCAAATCACAACAAAAGTTACCTCGTGGCACTTTACATACAGAACAGGTCTAAACCATACTCTTTATGCTAATACTAAGACCCAACAGTTCCCATCATGAGCAAACACTTGGTGACAGTGGTGAGGAAAAAACTTCCTTTTAACAGGCAGAAACCTCAAACAGAACCAAGCTTGCAAGAATGCTTTCAAAAATATAAATAATTGTTGATTTTTATCAATTTACAAAATGATAATTGAGTGAACAAAAAAACACATCTAAATCAAATCAACATTAGGTGTTACTGCTCTTTTCTTTCAAACCCGCATCAATTCTTATAGGTACACTTGCATAAAGTCAGGGATCACAGGTGTATGATCAACCAATTATACCAGACAGGTGCTAATGATCATCACTTTCACATGTAGGATGAAAAACAGTCAATAACTGAAACAGAAACAGCTGTGTAGGAGGCTTCAAACTGGGTGAGCAACAGCCAAATTCTGCTAACAAGGTCCTCGAGGCTGTGGAAGACAGTTTCATGTCACAGGTCATACACCATGGCAAGACTGAGCACAGCAACAAGACACAAGGTACTGATTCTGCATCAGCAAGGTCTCTCCCAGGCAAAGATTTCAAAGCAGACTGGGGTTTCAAGATGTGCTGTTCAAACTCTTTCTTTATCCATCATATAAAACCATCAAGGAGGCGTGTGATTGGCCCCAGATTTCTGCAGCAGGACAACAATCCCAAACATCCAGCCAATGTCATTAAGAACTATCTTCAGAGAAAAGAATAACAAGGAGTCCTGGAAGTGATGGTGTGGCCCCACAGAGCTCTGATCTCACTGATCACTGAGTCTGTCTGGGATCACAAGAAGAGACAGAAGGATCTGAGAGAACCATCCACAGAGGATCTGTGGTTAGTTCTCCAAGATGTTGGGAACAACTTACCAGAAAAGTTCCTTCAAAAACTGTGTGCAAGTGAACCCAGAAGAATGCATGCTGTTTTGAAGGCAAAGGATGGGCACACCAAATATTGATTTGTCTTCTGTTTATTCATTGTATTTTGTTAATTGATAAAAATTAACTATTAACACAACTCTTCCATTTTTGAAAGCATTCTTAGTATACAGCATTTTCAACACCTGCCTAAACATTTCCAGAGTACTGTATATATATTTTATTATATTATATGGTCTATTATCATTATATATCATAGAACTAAAGAACTACTATACTATCTTAATATACAGTAATATACCCTACTATCACATTACTCATACCCCTGTTTTCTGTTGTAGTGTTATCTCATTTATATAAAGTATACTACAGTACATACAATATACAAATTGCATCATATATGATACATGCATATTAAAATGAACTTATCTGTCTCATTACGTGTGATTAGTGTGTCACTTTTATTATCGGGAAATTGTCAGGAAGCAGCTTTAAAGCTAAATTTATCAATCATTGAAGTTTGATAAACTAATTAATTGTTTTGTCTGTAAGTCGAGTCTATATACAGTATGTCCATCACAATTTCCAAGAGATCAATGTCACAGCTTAAATTTATTTTTTTGTCAGACCAACAGTCCAACGGCCAAAGGTATTCAGCAGCAAATATTTCCATTTGAAAAGCTGGAACTACAGAATAGGACATTTTTATCTTGATATATAAATTTGAAACAATTAAATGATTATTAAAACTGTAGATTTGTTTTGTGGTTCAACTAATCCATTAATCAACTAATCATTTCCAAACAAAGAATAGTGGGGTGAGACACAGAGGGTTTACAAACCTCATAGTTGCCAGCAGAATAGTTGAGTTTTGCCAGAGAGGTGTGGTAGAGGTAGGGCATGTCGTTCCGTCGACTCAGGAACACAAGGGCGCTGGCTGAATGAGACAGAGGTCTCCAGTAAACCTCAATATGACTCCTGTCCTGTACAATAACACACACATGCATGCATGCACGCCGACATACACACATACAAACAGTGCAAAATATGAGCCTTTTCTTCAAAGACATGTTCCTTGCTCCCATTTTTACAGTGCCCAACTGTTTCTCCACATCCCAAAATTTTCTCCCATCTCCCAACTGACATTTAACACCGTTCACATGAGCGTATTGTTGTGTATATTATCTTGACCTTGTTTGTTCACTGTAGGATAACAATAATTCAGTAATGATGATGACCTGCAACAGACGTCTTCCCTGAATACCCATGGGGTCCTGGTTAATGGCAATGGCCACTTTGTTTTGCAGGATGGCCCTTGCACTGTTGTCCAGGTTTCGGAGGTCATTAGACATGATGAGAGGTGCAGCCATTATAGCCCACAGAGCCATCTGAGAGCGTGCCTGGTCCACACTGAGACCAAAGTTTCCAATGATGAGCTAAGGAGAAATAGCAGGGGTACTGTATGGTAGGCAGGACGAGGCTTTAAAAAATATTTCATCTGTAATGAATATTCAGTAAAGCATAGAAGAACTGAGAGTGGTTCCTTAACATTACTGCCACACAACACCCATCATCTGTGACAGCAAACATCATAGTTTATACAAGACTGTGGACTGTAGACTCATCTGGTACTTTTGAAATGCACCATCTTAGCGCATCCACACAAGAGCTTAACGTGGATGTGGAAGGACGAAAGAAAGAAAAATGTGTTTTCAAATGTAACCACATGGATGTGACCTTGGCTAAAGTTATGTGTGTTATAGGGGTAGTGTCATAGTTTAGCTTTCAGTGTGAATGCATCCCAGGAGACAGCAGATAGCAGAGTTCTGGTTACTTCTATGATCAATATGTGTAATGTTTACAGGATCAATAATGAAGACAAACACATCTTACCATGTCAGGGTCATTCCATCTTCCAGGTCCCGCAGCAGGCTGCAGATCATCCTGGTTGTTGGAAAACCAGTCAATGATGCCCTGCACACTGTCCCATGAGTCCTGGATATCATAGTAATTCCTCCACATGTGACAAATATCCCCCAGCAGAGAGTAGTTCACCTAGTAAGAGGACAGAAACAGACTGTAAGGGTGCTAACAAATATCATAACATTGCTACTCACAGAGCCATGCTGCTATATGGTTAAATCTTCATCTTAACATCTTAAGTCATTTTGTCTCTTAATTAATTCTAAAATTAGCAAAAAACAATTTTGCACCCAAATAAACTTCTTTCATTATTTTGTAGTTTCAGTGTAGTGACTGCCATAATCCAGTCTTGTTTCAGAATATTGGCACAGTTTTATTCCAATCCCGAATCATCAATCATCAAAACATTTTGGTTTGAGAATGATGTAGTGATGACACTTACACTGGGTGGAAGTCCCCCCAAATAGGCAGGCCAACTACAGGAGTAGACCATGGGTCTGCCTGTTGCATTCAAAGCCTTGGACATCAGAGGATAACCTGTGTGACACAATAAAACACTTCCTATGGCTCGTCCATCTCTTGTGGCTTTAGATTTTCAGTGACTTCATCCTATACACTTCAATAGGTTAGTAGAGACTCTCACCCAGCATTTGTTCTACAGGGTTTGAGTAACAGCCATCAAACTTCAGATAGTCAACCCCCCAGCTAGCGAAGGTTTGGGCATCAATCTCAATTTTATCCAGTGGGGTGCCAGGGAATCCCATACATGTGTGAGTGCCCATGTCTGCATAGATGCCCAGCTTCAGTCCACGGTCATGGATATACCTCGCCAGTTTGGCAATGCCCCCAGGGAACCTGGAGGAACGCAAGCAAACACTGTTACTTAACAAGGAGATAATTAAAACATGACCTGATAGTACAGTGATGTTTCAGTTACACAGGTCCCATTCACACTGAATAACCTGACTGTGTCCATTTTGTTTTTAGCATAGTGGATGCATGTCAGGGTAGGTCCCAACAGACAACAGTCCAGAGGGTGGCAATGATTCACCACAGAGAGAAGAATCCTTTCTGGTAACCTGTGCTCAAACACTTGTGGCACTTGTGGCAAACAATTAACCAGTAACACGATGATTCCCTACCTGGGGGTCAAGACCAACAAAAGGGAGGGTGCACAACCTGATGCAAAGGCTGGATATACTTCAAACCAGACATGGATAGCAAACAAGCAACTGATTCTGTTTATATCATACTGGGTGTCTGCATGTATAAGTGTTCACACAAGTTTGCCAGCAGGCACAGTCAACCCGCAACCTTGTGGAAATGGGCATGGGCAAATGAACAAATGTATGTCATGCTAACCCTCACTGGTATGCTAATATGGGAAATATTTTTGGGTTGTTGTGCAGGAAAGCAGAGGAAAAAAACATTTACTCAACGCTAATCTAGACTCATACCTTCAGACGGTTCTCAGATCTCTGTGTTTTATATTTTCTTTTGTAAATTACTGGATGACCTTACTTTTTCAGATTTCTAAACATTATTCAAATAAAAAAACTTTATGTGGTTGACCTGGTCCTGAAGCATAATAATATACATATGATAACCAACAACTATCAGATCCACCCATGAATGAAAACTGACTGGTTAACATGGGCTTGTTAGCTGAAAAAGTGCAAACTCAGAATGTCAGATTCTATTTATTGGGATTTTTAAAAGGAGAACTGTACTTCAAGAGGTGGTCAGAATAATTCAATAATAGTGCTTTCAAAGAATGATTAAACAGTAATGAATGTTGAGAGACACACAAACATGTTGAATCTACAAAATAAGGGAAGTAGCTGACCTAGAGGGTTCAGGCTGCAGCCTCCCTTGCTCATCCCTCAGCAGGGACATCCAGCAGTCATCTATGATTACATACTCATAGCCCAGTTCCTTCCAACCATCCTCAGCGAGCCGGTCAGCCATGCCTCTGAACAAATCCTCCCTGTGGACAGGATGGATGGAGGGAAAAAAGACAATTTGTCAGTCATGCATGAAGCATATACTTGGTTTACCAAAATCCTGTGATTTCAACTAAATATGTTGAACAATTGTGAGGCACAGAAACATTTTTTTTCTATTCTTAGATTCCTTGATCAACACGTATTTACACCAAATTTTTGCCTAGCAGGTTATATTATATGTGGTGTGTCATTTTTAATTTTATTTATTTATTTATTTATTTATCCGCAAAGCACAGTTTTTCACCACTGTACAAATGAGATCCAGTCCTCCAAATTTTGTACATAACTGAAAAGTCTGAATGCACTCTGCAATTAGAATCAAAGTTCAGTCACACGTGCATATTATCTGTACAGAACATATGAGCAGCCATGGGTTAGTGGTTTGTTTTCTGGAGATTATGAAATAATGAATAGTAATCATAAAAAATGACTTTGAGTAAGAAAAAAAGTTAAAATCATGACTTGGAGATAATGGGATAAACAAACTGAAACAAGCCACTGTCAGGGTAAATCCAACTCAACAGTCCTCATGAATGTTATTTCTTTTCACCTATGGACGGCACCCGAAGAGCAGACAGTAGCCCTGTTTGGTCAAAGAAACAAGAGAATGGCAGCCCAGAGAAAAGCATTCTAAAGAAAGAAGAAGTAGAACCTCAGGAGGCTCATTCCACCACAGAAGACATACAACTCATTCAGTCATTAATTTTGAAAACTAATGTTTCCCATACCTATATTTGCTATCAATGAAAGAAGAAACAAAACGCAGCGAAGAAAAGGAGCAACATCACCAAGATTTTTGTGTTTACGAAAAGAGTGTGATCATTTTAACTGAATCAGTATATATGAACAAGTATGATTTACTGTGTAATTGTATTATGAAAAAAGAAATAGAAAGACATACACTACTGTTCAAAAGTTTGGGGTCACCCAGACAATTTTGTGTTTTCCATGAAAAGTCACACTTTCATTTACCACAATGAGTTGTAAAATGACATTGACATGCTTAGAAATAATGATTTGTATTTGAAATAATATTTTTTTTACTTCAAACTTTTTGTCAAAGAATCATCCATTTCCAGCAATTAGAGCATTGCAGACCTTTGACATTCTAGCTGTTAATTTGTTGGGGTAATCCAGAGAAATTTCACGCTACGCTTCTAGAAACTCCTCTCACAAGTTGGATTGGCTGAATGGGCACTTCTTGCGTACCATACGGTCAACCTGCTCCCACAACAGCTCAATGGGGTTTAGATCTGGTGACTGCACTGGTCACTCCATTACAGATAGAATACCAGTTGCCTGCTTCTTCTCTAAATAGTTTTTGCACAATTTGGAGGTGTGCTCTGGGTCATTGTCCTGCTGTAGAATGAAATTGGCTCCAATCAAGCACTGTCCACAGGGTTTGGCATGGCGTTGCAAAATGGAGTGATAGCCTTCCTTATTCAAAATCCCTTTTACCCTGAACAAATCTCCCACCTTACCAGCACCAAAGCAACCCCAGACCATCACGTTACCCCCACCTTGTTTGACAGATGGCGTCAGGCACTCTTCAGCATCTTTTCAGTTGTTCTGCATCTCACAAATGTTCTTCTGTGTGATCTAAACACCTCAAACTTCGATTCATCCGTCCATAACACTTTTTTCCAATCTTCCAACCTTCCTCTGTCCAATGTCTGTGTTCTTTTGCCCATATTAATCTTTTTCTTTATTTGGCCAGTCTCATATATGGCTTTTTCTTTGCCACTCTGCCCTGAAGGCCAGCATCCCGGAGTCGCCTCTTCACTGTAGATGTTAACACTGACGTTTTGCGGGTACTATTTAATGAAGCTGCCAGTGTAGGACCTGTGAGGTGTCTATTTCTCAAACTAGAGACTCTAATGTACTTATCTTCTTGCTCAGGTGTGCAGCGGGGCCTCCCACTTCTCTTTCTACTCTGGTTAGAACTTGTTTGTACTGTTCTCTGAAGAGAGTAGTACACACCATTATAGGAAATCTTCAGTTTCTTAGAAATTTCTTGCATGGAATAGCCTTCATTTCTAAGAACAAGAATAGACTGTCGAGTTTCACATGAAAGTTCTCTTTTTCTGGCCATTTTGAGTGTTTAATCAACCCCACAAATGTGATGCTCCAGATAGTCAACCCACTCAAAGGAAGGTGAGTTATATAGCTTCTTTAACCAGCTACACTGTTTTCAGCTGTACTGCAATGATTGCAAAAGGGTTTTCTAATCATCCATTAGCCTTCTGATGCAATGAGAAAACACATTGTACCATTGGAACACTGGAGTGATAGTTGCTGGAAATGGGCCTCTATACACTAATGTAGATATTGCACAAAAAAACAGACATTTGCAGCTAGAATAGTCATGTACCACATAAGTAATGCATAGAGTGTATTGCTGATTAGTTTAAAGTTATCTTCATTGAAAAAAAAAACAGTGCTTTTCTTTCAAAAATAAGGAAATTTCGAAAGTGACCCCAAACTTTTGAACGGTAGAGTAGAAATTTCAATAATCAAGTAAATGTTTGAAATGAGGAAATGAAACTGCTGAAGAAAAGTATAGTGGAAGCTGTGCAGACACAGACAGTGAAATTGGAAAGTGCCTTGATCAAAACATAGGTTTGACTAAAAGATCAGTAAAAACATTTATTTATGATCAGACGTGTTTGTCATGTAACCTCTTGTTTGTGATATTAAGTGGATCATGTCATCTGTTGGTATCCACTTTGTTGACTTCACGCAAGTATAAGAATGCTAGATTTTAGAGAAGTACTATCAAGTGCTGGGGGACCCTGCCACACTCTGAAGACTGAAGAAAATGAAAAAAGCATCCTGGAGACTGAAGATGCACTGCCCACTGCAGTTTAGCAGAGCCATCACTCCCTGTTAGTCCAGTGGCCCCAGGGAGCAAGTGTTGGCCAGAGTTCAACCTACATTCCTTATAGACAAATCAAAGATTGGGTCCAGCGGTTGCTAGTGATGCTCCTGTGCAAGTACGAACATCTGCAAGAGTTGCAGATTTCCCCATCCATTCCATCTCACCTCATCTCTAATTGATCCCAATATCTAAGGAGGTTGTGAGTAGAATAGGAATATTGAAAATAACAAAAGAGAAGGGTTGTCTGGTTGTAGCTCATCTAAGATTAAAAACTTAGAAATTGACATTATTCCCGCAGCAAACACTATACCAGTTTAAACTATTTTTAGCATTATAACAAATACAGTACTTACTTACCCCTCAAGTACTTTAGCACAAATGTTGACAGAAACCATACTTTTTTGGTCCAGCCCCTTTCTGCAGCAAAACATCCACAGTTCCCATCACGTCCCAGGTTTTTAGTGCAGAAGCAGAACTACCTCTGTGTGGTTCCCTACTCTGACTTTGTCCCCCTTTTTCATCTCCCCTGCATCTCTGACCGTATTCCAGTGTTAATTTGGTCAACGAAAACTTAAACGAAAACTTTACGTTGACGACTCTTTATTCCGTGACTAATTTATGACGAGAACGTAAATGTAATAAGTACTGGCAACAAAAACTAAAACGAAATCTCTGTTCATTATGAACTGACGAGTAAAAACGTGATGAAAAAGATGACACTGGCCGGGTTACAAACATCCTCAGTGCGTTGATTGTTTTCCCTTTCAACCAATCGGTCTTTGTCAGTCACGTGTTTTGACCAGTAGACGCCATTTTGGGTGTACCACGGATGTGAACAACACTGAACATAATGTAGATCCGTAGGACTGTGACAACACTAACACTAGTTCTTTATGTGCTTAAGAGAGGCAAAGGGTCCAGAAGACTTCAGAAATGTCATTGACGTCTCTCTTACTTGCCTTTATGAAAAAAGGGAGCTCTGGTGTCGAAAGTGATGCCCTTCCGTCTCACCGCTGCGATGCAGGTGATCCGACGCCTCGTCGTTATTTCCTCAATCTGCTGTCCATAACCTCTTTTCCAAGTGGGAAACCGTAAAAAATCTTACGTTGTGTTCAACTTCTCTGCCATTTCTTTCGTGTGACTTAGTATGGCAGCCTTTCACACAACACGAGTGTCAAAGATATCAGAGATAAAGACATTGCTGCACGTGAAGACAATGCTCACTTCAGCTGTTTACATCGCGTGAACCTCCAAAATGACGATTCGACCCACAATGCACTGCGGATATCTCAAATGTTACGTCACCTGACAAAGACCGATTGCACTTTTTCTCACAAGCCTTAGACATTCATATTTATTATACAAGAGTAATATGGTACATTAAATAACTAGACACATAATTAAAGGTATCTTTACAATAGTTTTTACAACCATGACAAAAATGTTTTTGAAAAATTTATTACAGTACAACAAAGCTGTCACATTTTGTCAAAAGACTAAAATGAGACTGAAACTAAAACTGATTTCCACTAATTAATACAAAACTAAACTAAAAGACTGAAATGTGACTTTAACTCAATCAAGTCTTAGGTGAGTGACTAAGACTAAAATGAAATGAAAAATTCTTGTCAAAATTAACACTGCCGTATTCTCTTCATCATTGCTCTCAGTAATGTGAGACTTATCAGTGAATAACTCTGCAATATGGTCAAAATATCCAGGGTGAGGTTAATTAGAGAAATTCCCAAATTGATCATACCTGAGACAGTTCTCTGGGTCGTCTTTACAATCAATATCACAGCGAAAGCGTTCCCAGGCCATCCATCCCATGGGCGGAGTCCTCAGCAGTCCATTGTCAAGGGCCACAGTCAATGAGACCAGGCCAAGGAGCTGAGCTGGAACTAAGGGGCCCATTTCTAAAAGAAATATGCAAATTAAAAATGTACTTAGATTCACTCCCACACACAAGCAGGGATATAGAACATTATTCCTGATTAGATGTGTAGCCCGGATAAGAGAGAAGGAGTTAAAATAGAATAGAATTTAATCAAACTGAAGATATTTTAGTTTAATAACAAAAGGGAAAAATGGTGAACATAAAAAAGGTAATTTCTTATTTCCTTCATTGTTTATTGTGTGTTTAAAAGGTAATGTTGAGCAATATTGATGTGTAACTTTAAAGAAAAAACACAGATTATGCCTTTATTTTAGTTCCTGTTATTTCATTGGTTGTTCGTTATGTCAGTTATGGTTATGTGTTGTGATTGGCCAGAGTGAGAGGGGAAGGCGGATGTGAAGAGAAGTGCGGAGGTGTGAAGAGATGTGCGGAGAGACAGAGAGATGAAGGTGGATGGAGAGAGGAAAACTGAGCAAAAAGTGACTTTTAGCCTGAACTGTTGTGTAAAAGTGTGGGGGATAAAAGTATCCCTACCAGCTAACCTCACAGACAGGATACCCGGTGGCGCACCCGACGGAGAGCTCAGCGAGTTTATCCACGTGGGAGGCGAGACTCGGCAACGACGCGGAGGACCGGCGAGGCGGAGCCGCCATCTTGGTTCGCGGGACTGCGGTGAGCAAGAATCCAGGGACTTGTTGGAGCTCCGGGTAGGACAACTTTTGACTCTTTCTTCATCTGGAAGCATCTAGACTTTAATCCATCACCGAAAGAAGAGGATTTAACGGCCGCACCGTACTGCTACAATCAGGCCTGCACCTTTTGTTATTTTGGTGTGTGTGAGTGTATGTGTGCGTGCGTGGGGCCCATGATAGTGTGGATAAGTGGTTTGTGATTTGCTAATTGTGAGAAGGAGGTATTTTTGTTTATTTAGGAGAGTTTATTATAGGTTTGATATATTTTTGGTATATGTGTTTCTTGTGACGTGAGAGTGTTATTATTTGTGTTATTGGCAACAAACCATTAGTAAATGTGGTTCTCTTTAATTTTTAAAACAGTTGTCTGGGGTCATTTATTTTTAAAACTCAAGTACAATTAAGTTAAAACTTGACTAGTTTTACACTTAACATAGGTAAACAATATAGGTATATACCTGATAACGAACCCAAAACACCCCATCATTCTCAGCCAAGGTGAGTAAAGGTAACCACTAAGTAGCATAGGGTGCTGGGGTGCTACAGGTGGTAAAAAAAAAATTGTATTAATTTTTTTTTGATATATCACAGTTTGTTTTACCAATTTTCAGATTCCCTTATTCACATTTGTGTGTATTGTGTTTACAACTGACATTTCAACTGCCTCTTAGCAGCTAATATTAGCCATAGGTAGGTAAAAGGGCTGCTCAAACCACACGATTGGCAAGTAAATGCAGGGAAGCCTTACATATTGAGTCCAGTCATATTGTTTACTGAAATTTTACATGCAATAAAAAGGAAAAGAAAAAAAGGTGATAATAATCATTCCCTTGTGGTGATCAATTAGACCCAGACAGACATGATCACTATATGTGGTTCCACTGTGTATTATTTTATTAATGCATACATTTAAATTACAGGATAATGCATGATGCTTACAATGCACAGTGCAAAGTACCCCACATTTCAGCAGCAGCGGATTGAATCAGAATTTTATTGGCCAGGTATGTGTACAAAGGAATTCGACTTGACTTTGTTCTCTGTACTTGCATATAAGTAGATTAACAAGACTAGGTGATCATAGGCAATAACTGAATTATTGAAGAATCTGAACAACAGTTTCAAATGGCCATTTTCTGAGAGTTTTCTTGCTTTTGGACTACTCAACTAGTCTAAGGTGAAACTGCATAAACTGTATATACTGGGTCCCAAGCTCGATGCAAATTTTCCAAATTTTCTAAAGATATCAGTTCTCTCGATGGCATCGCATTGGCCTCCAGCACTACTGTTAGAAATCTAGGAGTAATCTTTGATGGGGATTTGTCCTTTAATGCACATATAAAGCAAATTTCCCGCACTGCCTTTTTTCACCTCCGGAACATAGCAAAAATCAGGCATATCCTGTCTCAAAAAGATGCAGAAAAACTAGTCCATGCATTTGTAACTTCTAGGCTGGACTACTGCAATTCCCTTTTAGCAGGCTGCCCCAATAAGTCGTTAAAGACTCTCCAGTTGATCCAGAATGCTGCTGCACGTGTTCTGACAAGAACAAGGAAAAGAGATCATATCTCACCCATTTTGGCTTCTTTGCACTGGCTCCCTGTCAATCAAGAATTTAATTTAAAATCCTTTTGCTAACCTATAAAGCTCTTAATGGTCAAGCACCATCATATCTTCAAGAGCTCATTGTACCCTATTTTCCCAACAGAGCACTACGCTCCCAGAATGCAGGATTTCTATTGGTTCCCAGAATCTCCAAAAACAGATTTGGAGCCAGAGCCTTCAGTTATCAAGCTCCTCTCCTGTGGAATCAGATCCCAGTCTGGGTTCGGGAGGCAGACACCCTTTGCACATTTAGGAGTAGGCTTAAAACCTTCCTCTTTGACAAAGCTTATAGTTAGGGTTGGTCCAAGTGAGCCCTGAGCCATCCCTTAGTTATGCTGCTATAGGCTTAGACTGTTGGGGGACTTCCCATGATTTACTGAGGTTCATTCTCCTCTCTCTCACGCCTGCGGATTGTATTGCTGCTTGTCATACCCCCCCCCCCCCCCCCCCCTCTCTGTCCCTCTCTCTCTCTGTGTCTGTCTCAACCCAACCAGTCACGGCAGATGGCTGCCCATCACTGAGCCTGGTTCTGTCCGAGGTTTCTGCCTGTTGAAAGGAAGTTTTTCCTTGCCACTGTTGCATCATATGCTTGCTCATGATGGGAACTGTTGGGTCTCTATATGTTGTCGGGTCTCTTGACCTGCTCTGTATGTAAAGTGCCTTGAGATAACTTTTGTTGTGATTTGGCGCTATATAATAAAATTGAATTGAATTGAATTGAATTATATTCTAAACCATAAAACCATAAACCATATCATTTCCCAGACAGGTGTCTGCCTGAAATTTAGTTTGTGATCAAAGTGAAGCTAAACCAGATGCTGACTGGTAAATTTGCTCAGCAAATTCAGAAATGAAATAATGCAGTATGAAAAGGAGCAGCCTAGACACAGAGAGGGACAGAGAGGTTGGAGCACACAAGAGAAACTGGGTCTGTAGTGAAAATGTAAGGGCTAGTATGGAGATCAGTAAAGATAATTTTGAGTTTGATGTAAAGGGGCTGCTAGACATTCAAGGGCAAGGAAAACACAAAGAGAAGTGCACTGCAAAACAAGTTAATATCTTCAACTTCATTGGTTTCCTCCTCTGCAATGCCACTGGATGAGCATGCAATAGTGCCGTGATGGCAGAACAAGGAAGGAGAGGTTGTAGGTGTTACAGGTTTTGTGACATCCAAATCAAAAGTAACCCCAGAAAAGAAACTGTGCCATGCTCAGATTGCAGGTGTATTGATTGGAGTAACGTTAGGAAATTATCTTCTCAAGCCACTTAACATGGAAAGAAACCAGCTTTACATGTGGATAGATTCAATTCAGGTTTATTTATATGCCAACAGAACACAACAGAAGTTACCTCAGGGCACTTTTCATATAGACTCAAATATTGTTTTTCATTGCATCGACAGTGCAGAACAGAACAGAGTGACTGAAATACAAGGTCTCACAAATCCAAAACTCTGGTCTCAATGCAATGGAAAACCAATCCTGCTGGTTTGGCCATTAGAGGCCAGAGCATTGAGTACCTCATCTGAAGTCATACAGCCAGCTGTGATGGAGTGGGCCTACTTTACTGTCATCAACTGATGGAGCAGAGAGCATTGATGACTTGTCACACTTGTATTTATATAGTTGTGAACTATTGACATAATGCATTCCCTAGCCCCACCCTAACCGTTCCCAACATAACTAAATGCCTAACTCTTACCCTAACCCTACCCGAATGCTAAAGCTAACCAAACCCTTAAACCCAAGTCTGAACCTTCAAACAACCCTTTGAAGATGTGAAGAAATTTCGAACTAAATTTCTCCACTTTCCAAAAAAGGCCTCACTCTGTTGTTTAAAGCCTTGTTCCAGTCCTCACTATGCAGCAAGTACAAGCACACACATAGACACACACAACTACACAGCAGTAAAGCTGTAAAAATGTCTATAGATTTTTTTCACCAAACATTAGTGAAACCCCATTCTGAAAGTAATGAAAATGATGGTCTTGCACCCATTTACCTGAAGCTTCAGCTTGCACACGGCTGATCTAAAGAGTCAGAGTCCGTATTGTTATTGCAGGCACATGATTGCCTTCTCTTCTTCCTGGATTTGCCCTGGAGCGGCAACGTCTGTCTCTTCCTAGTAAGGTAATGTGAGTGTCATGTGGGTGTTCTGTGTCATGTGAGCTAACAGGAAACAGGTTGAAGAGGCAGAAAAGTTGTTCGGGTGATATGTTGTGTTGCATACATGTTGCATCGCATGTTGCATTTTATGCTTGTTTTCACTCATTTGCATTCAATATATTGTATGATATGTTATTTTTTGTCAGACATGCTTTTCATTCATGAACATTTTACGAGGATTTTTCAATAAATCTTAGTTAATATTTAATTTTCTCATATGGGACTTTTTTTTTTCATGGTGGAAATGCAATGGTCCAGCATGAAATACAGGTTTTGCCACATGCTGTCACAAACTACTTATCATGTGTTGGGATACTGTGGACTTGCACTGCTCTTTCCTGAAGCAGAAACTTACAGATGGAACGCATGACAACTGTTGTGTCCCAAATTGGGATTTTCATCCAAGTAAAGGTAACCTGATCATCTTTTTTTCCTCCCAATCAGCTTATTACTATAACTAAGGGAGTTCTACACAAACACACTATTCCATGCTTCCAAAGTTAGAAGACTTTTTATATTTCATTTGAGAAATTTCTGTTTCTTCTTTTCTGTTTGCTCCACTCACTGGTTTTATATGGGTGAAGCTAATTTAGTGAGAGGCCATACCCACCATACCCACCCAAATATACTGTATATACATACACACACACACACACACACACACACATACATGTGACATACACAAATGATTGATATAATGAAAACGATTTAGTGACATAAGAATTTGGCCATATTTGCTTTAAAGACTTCAAGACCCTTTAAAGGCTCACTCTGATGTTATTCTATATTTTCCTCAATGTCTCATGAAAAATTTAAACCAACAATGTGTCAAGGCTTCTCTTAGTATTTTCAGATTTCTTTACCCTGTCTTCCCACTGAAGAATGTAAAACTTTCAAAACAGCTCACAAATAGTTTCTTTTAAAAAAGCTCAGTAATTTTGTTAAACACCAGGTCACTGTAGTTTTTAGTAAATGTTGCTCGAATAGTATAGTAGTGCATTTGTGTGGGAACTATTTTTTGTGTTGGATCAATCCACATTTGGTGCTCTTGTGAGTATTTGGTGTGACAGGGTGGTGGTCAAAATAAACTACAGTGTGCGTGTTCATGGTAATGAAGGAACATGTCACCCAGTGGAATAGTATGGCTCAGTGATCTATTTTTAATTGTTTTTGAACAACAATAGAGCTTCATGGCACATAGAAAGAAAACATAACAGGCTTTGATAGACAATATATACTGTTAATGTTAACTGTAAGAAAAATGTTGAATATCACCACACTTGTCCTTTCAATAAAGTAACTAAAAAAAGGTTACTAGTAGAAATGACACACTGGCAACTCATAGTACACTGACAACATTTTTCACAAAACCGTAATTGATCTTAACATGTGTTAAAAGGGATTGGTCATAGCAAAGACATAGGCCACAGGCAGCTGTAGTCCAATGTTGACAATATGCCATTTTCCCATCCCAAATGCTCCCATGACCAAACCTGCTATTGTTCCCAAAGTTCCTGACCATGAGGACCACCTTCCAGCCACAGCTGCTGCTGCACCCACAGACACCCCCGCTGCTCCTACTACACCCAACATTGCCCCGGCTTTCCCCCCTTCTCCTAGCACCGGAGCTAAAACCTCCACCCCAGCCAGTAAACCCAGTGCCACTAAAGCTGCTCCCACTACGACTTTCACGTCTCCCGCTGCCCGCCTGACCAGCGGCCCCCCCACTGTAGCCCCTAAACCCAGCTCACACAGTCTTGCCACAAAAATAGCTGCGTTCAAAGCTTCCATAGAGGACTGGAGGTTCATACGAGCGCTTATATTTTCTCTGGACTGACTCTGCCCTGCTGCTCTCATCTTCATGGCAGTTGTTACGACCACCTGTCCAGCGTGTAAGGTGAGCATGGCAATGACGAATGTTGCGAGCATGCCTATGCATCCAACCAACATCCAAAATTTAAAGTCAGAAGATTTCAGAAGCAAATAGGCTATGACTGCAACCAAAGCCAGAAGCACTATAAACACAGACTGGTGGCCTCCGTAACCAAACACCCCAAAGCCTGATGTTACTATGGCAACCACTGTCATTGGTATCCCTGAGAAAGACAAGAAGTCCACATATTTCACCACCACAGAGTTGATCCAGTCCTGAATGGTTCTTTGCTCCATCTCTGCCTCTTCACGCTCCATCTTCTTCCTCTCTATTTCCTCTCTCTGCCTTCGCTCGGTGATCCATGTTGTCTCATCCATCTTGCTGGTGCTGCCTCCCTTCTCTAGCATCAAGATCCTCTCCTCCATCTGCATAGCCACTCTCTGCCTCTGTTGCAACTCTGTAATCTCAGTCTGTTCCCTCTCCCGGGCCCAGGCTGTCCCAGATCCCAGAATGCAACAGGCCTCTCTTTGCTGCCAGAGGAGTTTAAATACAAAGTTCAGGGGCAGTTTCAGCACAGTGAATATGCTCAGCGCCCACAGAAGGCCCATCATCTTGTGATTCTTCACAATCCATTCGACAGAAGCACCAAATGTAGCTCCACTGAGAGTGGTCCCCAAAACCCCAGCAAGTCCTGCTGATGCCCATAAACCAACAGAGTCTATTTTGGAGGCACTGCAGCTCTGCGTGGTCACAAACAATGAGACAACCACTGCTGCCAGAATCACACCAGCTACTACTGAGGTCATTGCCACGGTCAGTGCTGTGGATCCAATAAGGGTCCCCAGCCCCAGAGCCCCCACTGTTCTGACTTCTTCCATCAGTGGTTTCAGTGGACCAGCTCTAGTCATCACGGATAGGGTCTTGTCCACTGGATCCTCTGTGGCTCCCAGTATGCAGCCTGCCACTGCTCCCAGTGCAAACCCCACAGCTGTCTCCACTAAAGGGCTCCTCGCTCCTGAAGCATGACAAGAAGAAAACTGTGCCATTTTACTTATTTAACATGATGCATTGTTTAATAGTGCACTATGTACTTGAAATTTACTTAATAATAGATTATATATTTGTGTTGTTGTAGTTGTTGAGTTATTCATTCAAATGCACCAGTTAATGGCTTTAATGACTTTCTTTAGGTGAGTAAAGGCAACATGTGTCTGTAATGCATGAACAAGCCTGCAGTCAGAGACTCTCAACACACTGGTTGATCAGGTTTAACCAGTAGAGACACCGTCTTGCCCTGATTCCTATCTATCCACACTCTGCATGTGACTTTAACACTGTAAGACATCATACTATGACTACATTAGTACAGACAGAAAAAAGGGAACAATACACAAAGTAAAGGTTTGAATCATTTACATGCAATTATTGTATCCCTATCAAGTCAGTAATTATTCTATATAAACTTAGCATGTAGACAATGAAAGCACCTCAAGCATATTCACAAAAGAAGCACTTGCACTTCAAATTGCTTTAAGTTTACACAGGCAAAGCAAGCAACCATACATTGTAACTTTCAACCATTAAGACAGAAATGAATAAAAATGTAGATTTAGTCTAAATGTCTTTACCCAGTTTAGTCTGTGCCATGTTGTTCTGAGATGAGCGGTAGACTGTAGAATCCTCCTCCCCTGGAGTTGTGTCAGGCTTTCTCCAGACCTGTTTCCTGAGTGAGTTGACAGCACTCTGCGAATCATAAGTTATCGTTGAAAGTGCTTCTTTATCCCTGCTTATATGACAGCAGCCCATACAGAACACACCCACTACAGGTCTGTCCTTTCTATCTTCAAGTGATCTTGTCCTAATCTCCAGGATCTCTACACCACAGTTGTGTTCAGTGTCACATGTGAGCCAGCATTCCTGTACTACAGAATCTGTCATGTGTCTCCTGGTAATCTCTTGACCAGTCCGTCCTGTAAGTCACAGCAGCTTCTCTGACAATTGGTTGTAAGTAGAACATACTTAGTGATTTTGTCTTAGGATGTCCTGTCACAGATTGTGGTATTTCAAGCTCCAAATACATTGAATCCTACCTTTTATAATGATGCAACCGATAGTGTTATTTTCATCAGACACTCCCTGCCCGCCCAGTAGATGGACACATTTTTCCAAGTCCTCTTAACCATTTTAATGTAGACTGAGTAGTACTCCTCATGAAGAGTAACTAATCTTTATGTGTCAACTTAGTGCTCCTTAAAATCAAAAAACTGTATTTGGAGGATTCGATGTGATCCATGAATGGGCTCTCAAATAATGTACAGGAGCACTAAGAATTTCACCAGTGTTTATGCAGAAAACAGCTCCAAGCCAACTACTGGGTGAATTTTAAGGACCATTGAGATTATCATCTGACCAATAAAGTTATGAAGGCCTGCGGGGAATGGGACAGGAGGCTGGGCAGGAGTTGCAGCAGCAAGATACTTGGAAGTACAGTATAAAAGGATTTTTGCTGTGATATGGCCTGTAATCTCTGTGTGGTAACTAGAAAGTCTGTCGGTAGATTTGGAATAACTTCAAATTAATGTGAAGTAAATACAAAAGTAATGTGATTACTGTGAATTTCCCCACTTTGGAACAAATAAAAGTTTATCTTATCTTATGTTAAGGAAAGAAATAAAACTAGATTTATCAAGTTAGGTTTATAGTTATAAAAAGCAATAAATATACCGACTACATGCAGGTTTTTACAGATGGATCTATGATGGTTTTAGAATGGGTTTAACAAACCAAACCGAAGTTCTAATCAATTGTGAATCAATCTCTGCTATATCCAGTCTAAAGACAAGTGCAAGTAATAATCACCACAATTTCATTTGAAATAATGGCAGTGTATTCAAGATAAATAACATAAAGTACAACATACAACAGAACATAAAGGTCACATTAATTTGTGAATCCAACCAGTCCTTCAGTTACCGTCAGTTACTGTAGACACTGTACAGTATGTGTGTTAGTTGGCAGAAATATACAGTATATCAAAGAGAAAGGACTGGAGAACAAACAGGACGCTGTAAGAGTCTCACTCCACAAGATGGCAGTATTGCAACATCGAGGAAGCCAGTCGCCGGCGAACCTCAATGAAGAAGTAGTAGTAGCGGAACCTTCGGTCTTCGATAGTCGTACTCCACGGAACAATTTTAATGAAACCCCAAGATGGCAACTTTGCTGGAAGCACATGTGCAGATACCTGGTGAGTTTTTATACGCCGCTCTGTTGTGTTGCCCCCGGAAAAAACATGACTGAGGTGTTTACCGCTGATTTTTAATCTCAGAGATTGACTCTATGTATCCAGCTAACGCTACTCCCTTTTGTTTGCTGTATGTTATGTATGCTCCACAGCTAGCTTAGCGTTAGCCTTGCTCTTGTTAGCCAGCCACTTGTAACTTAGGATGAAGCACAAAAAGAAATTCAACATTGTAGGCTATCATACTTGTCTAACAAAGGTTACTTGCAAATATATTGACCAAACTTCATTCAAGATTCATTAAATTCTTAGAACTTACGTTTTTAAATGAGCCGTTACCATAAAAACAGTGCTTATCGATAAGAATGAAACAGTTTCTTTGCTTTCCCGATTATAAGATATTGGATATAGCAGCAACCTAAGACTTTATGTTGCTTGCTTATGTATGTATGAATGTATGCTTCCATGCGTGAGCACTGTACGTACATGATCAACATGTGTATTTCTTTCTTTATCCCAGGAGACAAGACAGAAGCTCAATGTGAGGATGACATTGTCCAAAGTGATTCTGTTGAAGGGAGCGACGATGAAAAATCCGATCATGAAGCGAGTAATGAGGAAGAGGCAGAGGATGAAGATGGAGCTGATGAGGAGGGAGATGACAGTAACGCCAATGCTGGATGGGCAGAGGCTATGGCAAAGATCCTGGAGAAGAAAACCCCTGAGAGCAAAACCAGCATCCTGGTGAAGAACAAAGAGCTAGACAAGATGAAAGAGAAAGAAAAACAGGAGCAGCTGGAGAGAAAGAAACAGGTAATCGGCACAGTGAAGGGCTCAGTGATGCACACTGTGAGACTGTGTTAATATTCTTTAGTGGCTAGTCTGTATGCGTATCCCTTATAGCCATAATATGCACACGAAATTAAGTTTGAACTAAAACTAATTTTAACCAGGTGACAGATCAAATCAGCTGTGACTAGTTAGCCTATTTCGTACATAACTTCTTAACAGGCCAAAATGAAACTTGTCTGTTGCTGAATTAATGTACTTTCTGCAGTCATGCCAGACAAAGCGGAGATCACTGTCTAACATGTCCATCCAAAGTCTCCCAGAGGTGTGGGAGACCATTTTGGAAGAGACCACATCTATCAGGAATGTGGCCTTAATGAGTTTGTCAATTGTTGCAAATTTTGCAAAAGAAACTGCAGAAAGCCAAAGGTTTGAAATGTAACATGTTTAAATATTGCTGCATGGTAGAACACTGGAGAAATAGATGCGGTCAAAGGGTTTTGCATGATGTTGTACAGTATGAAAAGTTTGGGGGAGCTAACTGTGATAAGGTAAACAGTAGTTATACCTGTACCCAACAGGTTGACAAGAGGCAAGCATGGGAGATGATGTGCAGGGAGAGACCTGACATAGTGAAGGACCGTGAGACTGAAAGAGCTCTACAAAGAATTGCCACCAGGTGTCCATACCTTTTTTTCAATGTGACTTCATTGTAACATGTAACTCTGTTGTGGCATGTGTCATGTGACACATGTAACATGTGTCTTTCCTGATTTCATTGTGTGCTTTTCTGTTCAGGGGAGTGGTGCAGCTGTTCAATGCTGTGAGGAAACACCAGAAAACAATCGATGACCAGGTGAAGGAAGTTGGTGGGTCAGAAAGGAAGAAGGCAAAGTTTCTTTCGTCTGTCTCTAAGAAAGACTTCATTGATGTGCTTAGAAGAACAGAGGGAGGCAGCGGAGTCGCAAGCAAGACTGAAATGGGCACTGTAAGTTCACTAATGTCTTGTCTTTGTCATTGCATTGTGACAATACTAACAGAATATAAAAAAACTACTAGATGGAATGGTGTTTCTACTCATTTTACTGATGTCTTGTATATGGTCATGAGAACATGTCTGTTTTCTCTTTAATAAAGTAAAATGACTGTGTTTGACAAGTTATATATTTAGATTTTTAAGTTGATGGTGTATATTCATGTTTAAATAAAAAATGGAGTAGATACTGGCCATATATCACACCTGCTGCAGATGTTGAAAAGACAGAATGTAACAGGGCCTGCCAGTGCCTTGTTACAGTATGGACCTGTGGTGCTGCTTCACTGCCTTATTGCTGTTTAACTGTTCATGCATGGGTGTTCAGTTATCTTGCACACCAAGCCAATGAGGTGGAAAAAAAAAAATCTTTGCTGTTTTATTTTGCAGAATGTTAAACAGGATTAGTATGTAATCTTTTCAGGACATCTAGGACTGTCTAACAAACTGTGATTTCAAGTACTGTCATGGTGTCACTGTTGCTTCATGAAAGCAATGATGAGACATGGAGCAGAGCTGGAAGCGCTGACCTGTGTGTGTGTGTGTGTGTGTGTGTGTGTGTGTGTGTGTGTGTGTGTGTGTGTGTGTGTGTGTGTGTGTGTGTGTGTGTGCGCGCACGCAGGCTGCTGCAGCAGAGGAGAAGCCTGTCTGGAGCGTCCTCAGAGACGACTTCATGATGGGGGCCACCATGAAAGACTGGGACAAAGACAGTGAAGGAGAGGAGCCTGATACACACTCAGGAGGGGGAGCGGAGGAAAGTGATTCAGACTAAGAACATCCATACAGACTGAAGGGACTGGTCCATGCAGCTGTGATGCTCTTGGGACAGTCTGGGAAACAGAAACCCTACCTGCAGAGAACAACTTCAGCTTCAAGAACATCCTCCACATGTCGCTCAGTTTCAATTCAGTTTTACTTATATAGCATCAACTTGCAACAGACATCTTCAGAATCTTTCATACAGAGCAGTTTCAGACCATGCTCTTTATAATGTCTTTGTCTAAAAATGAATACATGGAAAAATAATGTTGCGTTTTGCCCTGTCTTGATCAGTTTGTGAACTGCACAAAAAGGATAGAGTAAGCCTGTTAATTGTCCTTTAGTACAAGAAAACAATTTTGTAGCATCTCACATTCTGATATTGTTGCTGCTATATTGTCCACAGAAGGGAAAGACTAGTGGCTATTAACATAATGTTCTCTGAAGACATAAAAAGAACCTGTGGAAACAGGAAGTAACAGAGATATCAAACCTGGAGGGACTCCTCAATGTGTAGAGCTGCAGGTAATGACTTTCTTCCTTTCATGGTGGATTCTGCTCCCATTTTCTACAGATTTTCTGCGATCATTTTATTGTTGAAAGGTGTGCTGGTGTAAGCTCTGTAAATAGAAATGTTTTGTACAGCGCTGGTTGAATAAACAGCAGATTCATGTATCACTGTGAGTGCTCAGTCCATGGTCACTATTGAAAGAAGGAATAATTACATGATCATTTGGCATGCAAGTATTTTATTAACAGACTTGGGGGGGAAAAAAACTCTTAAAGTAGTGGTTCCCAAGAGGTCGCAGCATACATAAATGTGAGGAATTGTGAAATGAGAAACAGTATTCCAAGCAAGTGTGTTTATTTTTTGTCCAGCTCTGTAATATTTTGCAGTTTTCTGGTCAATTGATTTTTTTTTTTCCATTTTAAGAACCAAAGACTTACTTGAATAAATTTCTTGAATCTGTAGACGTATGTAATCATAGGGTTGCAAGTAGACACTTGTTTGTTTTAAGAGGTCACAAGGCAAAAAGGTATGGCTGTAGTTTAGGAGGTGGGGTGGTTGTCCACCAATCAGAAGGTTGGCAATTCAATCCCTGTCCCCTGCAGTCTATGCGTCAAAGTGTCCTTGCCCCTGATGTGTGTTCCATTGTCTTGTTTATATTTATCGTTTTGGATAAAAGCATCTGCTAAATGAAATTGTAGAATTGTAGTTTGGGAACAGCTGCTATAAGGCACAAGGGTGGTGTTATTCTGTGTCTTATTAACAAGTCCCATAAAAAGACCAAAACCAACAAGGTCAGTTCTGTTAGTACTTCCTGACTCTCCAGGGCAAGTGGAGAACAGTGAGTTCCTTTAATGTGTGAGATTTTTTTCAACCGACTGGCAATCCACTGGCTCAAAACATCTACAAATACAGTGTTTCATTTAAAAAAAGGCTCAGTAATTTTCTGAAAAATCTGGTCACTGTAGTTTTTAGCAAATGTTGGTTGAAGCAGTGCATTTGTGTGGGACTATATTCAGCAGTGGATTAATTGAAATTTGGTGCCCTAGTGAGTATTTGGGGCAACAGGGCGGTTTTTGTGGCTTTGAATCAAAATATACTACAATGGGTGTGTTCATGGTAATGAAGAAACTTTTTTAAACAACAATGGAGCTCCATGGCAGAGAGGAAGAAGATAGAACAGACATTAATACACACAGAGATCTTGTTAGTAAATGCAGTGACTAAACCCAAAAATTGCCCCAGATGGCTGCTGCATCGGCATGTGAATGTACATCGGTTTGGATAAAAGCATCTGCTAATTGAAATGGTAGAATTTATTGTAATGTGATAGTGGATGACAAACCACACATGAATCCATCAGTATGAACACTTATCTATTCTGCAAACAGTGAAGTTCTGAGGTAAACAAATGTAAGTTTGAGACATTGAAATGCCCCATCACTCAAATCTGGAATCTGATGTCTCCCTCGGAGCTGAGCTGGCTGTGTTCAGGTCACAATCTCCCCTGGCGGCGTGGGTTTGAATCCCACTTCTGACATCAACCTTTTTGTGACTTTCACCACTGTGGGACGAATGAAGGTTTATCTTATCTTCTCTTCTCACCTGCCTGCAGTGATGTACTGTGCTGTGAAGCCACTCTGTAAACAGTTGTCTTTGCATGAAATAGCTGATGAACAATGCTTGAGCAACAAATAGTGAAAAGTTTTGAAATTCAAAGTTCCATGACTACTGAGGAACCATAATTGGCAAATGAGGCCGCAGGTCATAGTCGAAAGCTCTTCAACCACTGAGAAAGTGTAAAGAAAGAAAGTTCAGTTCAAATCAGCCTTAGTCAAACAGATTCACGATTTGTATTCACTGCAAAAGCAAAACAAGGCCATCTGTGTGCTAAAGATTCCTGGAGCTCCAGGTGGTCAAAAACATGTCATAATCCTGGTTTTGTCATTGAAAATCTTTGACTGGATAAAATTAGGACAGAGTACATGGAATGGGACAGTTCATTTGCAGAGCTTTGCCAAAGGCTTAAAATCCTAGCCCTGTATGTTCTTCCTGTGTGCAGCTACAGCAGTTCTCCTTGTGTGGAGCAGGTGTTGGAAGGGACATTCAGACTGACAACACTCAAACGCACACCTCACCTTGTCTGTCTCTGTGAGTACTGATTTAGTGACACCATCTGGTTTGCGGCTGTCAGACCTGATGGATGGCCGACTTTGGTCAAGCAGAGTGTGGAGGGCCGACACCAGGCTTTGGCAAATAATGAAAAAAGGGGGATTTTCAGAGGGGAGTGAACATAAATCAAGCTGCCACACAGCAGGCTCACTGTATTTGGGAGCATACAAAGAAGAAAAGGCTGGAAGAGCATGTGGTGGAGGCGGTCCTGTCTGGTAACATCTGACACAATCCAGTCAACTGATAGATGAATGGGGAAGACACCCTGGTCCATGGACTTTGCTGCTTTGCTGATATGACCACTATCATAGACTTCATGGCACTCCCTGGCCCCAACCCACATGTAGTCAAACTAAATCATCCTTCAGATACTCTTTTCTCCACACAGATCATATGAGGTCTGCCAGGAAGTCTGATTCAGCTCCAACGTACACTAAAGGCAGTCAGCATACACCCTGATGTTTATGATCCTGTCAGTCTAAGGAATGTGGACAGATCTAACTTTCAGATCAGTTGGCTAGTGATTGACTACATCATATGTAGTGACAGAGAGGCTCTGATGGTGGTGATGGTGGGGCTGATGAGGAACGGTCACTGCAGTGGTTCCACACCTTCTATCGGACTCTCTGGCCCCCATTTAGTTGAATAAGTCTGGAGTCTTATTCAACTAAATGGGGGCCAAATCCGGAAGAGTATACTCTACTGAAGAATTGGGAGTAATAGCTTTCACCTCCATAATTGCTAGACGCCACCTTCTTCTTAACTGGAAATCCACAGCAGCTCCTTCCAACTCACAATGGACGAAGGAGGCTATGTCTTTTTTAAAAGTAGAAAAAAATAGATATAGAAATGGAATATCCACCCCCCCATCCTCCCCTTTTATTTATTTATTTTCTTTACTAAATGCAAGATGGCGCCGCTCTAGTGGCTGCCTGTTACAGCAGCTCTCGCTTCGCGCCAAGCTTTTTCCTTTTTTCTTTCCTCACTGTGGGACATATAAAGGCTTATCTTATCTTATTAGTTATTTATTTTATTTATTTTTATGTGTATGTGGCCAGATTATCAGATACAGACTGTACTTTTATTCATTGTATTGTCCATCTGGTTTTATTTTTTGTAAATTGTTATTTGTTTTCAAAAAAATATTTAAATCTAAACTAAATGGTGTATAAGAAAGTGCTTAATGTTGACACCAATCTACCTTGGTATATGTAAGTGCCTTTGATATTCTTGTATACACATCAATTAATTTAAAAAATATGAACCAGAATAAGACTGGAGTGAAATTTAATGATGAAATTATATTTTTGGTTACTGATAATATTACATTTGAAGTTGAAGGGCTCTGCAACCTAAAATCTTTTAAAGGACTGCAAATGGGCAACTACTCTGAGTCCCAGAATTCCATAGGGGCTTGGAATCTAATTTAATTGAAAGGTGAATTGACCCAATATCAAATAACTGTGCTTCAAGGGCTGGGATTTAAGATAAGACATATCTTTATTGGTCCCTAAGTGGGGAAATTCACTAACTCATTTATTACCTCATCTTAACCCTCTTTCTTTCTGAGAAGGGTCCCTATATCTACACCTAGGTCTAATAATGTGCTTACCTGTTGCTAATGCCTGTATAAAATCTGTGTCATTAAATTGCCACATAGCACATCTGGGGGCAGACAGTATATCATAGAAAAATAGTATACATCGCCCACTGCCTAAAGAGCAGGAGGGCCCAATGAGTTCACAGAGGATATATAACACACGGGTGACTTAAATGTATTAAATAAAATCTTTTTTTTAAAGTTTTTAAAATAATCTAAAGAACATTACTGGGTATACTAAAAATACATATCAAATGCATGTTACTCTGTTCAACGTGTTCCCTGCAACATGTTTAAGCTCACTTCATTACAGTCACATCAGAAACAGCAAGTTCTCAATGGAGACAAACGGAATCTTTTCTTGCGAAGAAAACGAGACAGACTTTTCTGTAGCAGGTTAGAAGAAGTTACAGACGACTGGATTGACAGGCTTTAGGACCATGCGTCCCAACGCACCGGGGCCAGTGGGCCATTAGCCGTTGCAGCGCTGTCCCAATGGGCACAGTGAGCACTCCTGTTTACAATAAACCGTCTGGTACCGTAGAAGTGAAGGGCTCCCCTGCGCCCATTCTGATGACCACAATCTCGGTTTGAAGCGGCCGCGGAGGGAGGAACACGTGGTAACTAAAGTCTCTTATAAATCTGCTACAGGCGGCCGCTGCTGTCCGCCTGGCACGCGCTAAAGAGGAGCCTTTCCCCAACTAGATGGGGTGAGGGGAGACGGGTGAGAGCGCTCCACAGTGGCACCGAAGGCAGCTGAGCTTTTAAAGCGAGACTTGTCATCGTGAAATCTCAACTTTGTAGGGATGTTCTATTGGGCCTGAACACGTCAGACAGACTTGAAGTTGGCCCCTTGCTTCACTGCTGGACGCTCGAGTTTGGATTTTGTTTTTGAAACCACTTTTTATCTGTCTGAAGATAATATGAGTTGCATATCAAGAGAGTGAAGTGTGAAAGATCTACAGCTCGCGGCCCGAGGTGGTGTCGGCTGAGGTGCGGCTGGAGAGCTGCGCTCTGATGCGGTGGAGGTGTGCTTAGTCCCGCAGGCTGCAGGCGTCCTGGCGACTACAAGCCCTCTGCTGTCTCTGACTCTTCTGTCTTCATCCGTGGACTTCAGGTCCTTCTGATGTCCGCAGGTCACTCAGCATTGAGCGGCACCTTCACGCACTCTCTGTGTGTTCTCGCTCCGGGAATAAGGGATCAGATTCCTGCTGATCGAATAACGGCTTTCTTTTGTTTGGAGACGGTTGAATCTATTTTCAAATACACTTTACTGAAAGTGGGGAATTAGAACCGTTAGATTTTCAAAGAACCGGGGCCACTAGGCTCTCCACTTTAATTCTGGCCCAAGAAATGCGTCTTCCTGGCGACGTCTAAACTGCCTCGGAAAATATTTTTGTGAATCGTTTTTTCCATTGAGATCTGAAGGCTCTGGAGGAGAAGATGAACCTGTGTGTGGTCAGTCTTCTGCTCACTCTGGATTTGGCCATCGTGGCGCTCAGTCTGTCCACATGCAGCACGCTGGACATGGACCAGTTCAAGAAGAAGCGCATAGAGGCCATCCGAGGACAGATCCTGAGCAAGCTGAAGCTCACCAGCCCGCCGGAGGATTTCCCCGAGCCCGAGGAGGTGTCCCGGGACATCGTCGCCATTTACAACAGCACCCGGGACCTGCTGCAGGAGAAGGCCAACGAGCGGGCGGCGACCTGCGAGCGGCAGCGGAGCGAGGAGGAGTACTACGCCAAGGAAGTGCACAAGATCGACATGCAGCCCTTCTACCCGTCAGAAAGTAAGTGTGCTTGTGCGTCTGTTTGTGTGTGTGCGTGCCCTGCCTGAGTGCGTGTGTGCACATGAGCAGATTCTATGTGGCCCCCACTGATGTTGCTGGTTTGTGGTCACGTGTGTTTGTGATTGTCTTGGAAAATCCGTCCCATCATGCTCTGCTGGATGAGTGCAGGGGGAAACAGGCAGATAAGAGAGGGAGCTGGAGCTGAGATGTATTTCTCACATATCAACAAACTCTTCTCCTCTCAGGCTGTAGAGTGCATCAACAGAGACTGATCCATAAATCCTGGTGCTGTGCCTCACCTGCCAGTCACATTATTGATTAATGAGAAAAAGCCACAGTAATTTTTGCCACTTTCACATGACATAAATATCACAAGTCAAGTTGTTATCTTTTTTCTCATCTAGTCTTCTCCATGCAGATAGTTTCTGGTTTTGTTCACTCAGGTTTTGAGTTAGATGTCTGACAGTTCACTGCACTTAAGAGATCTACATTCTACTAAAATTTTAATCCTTATAAAACTGTTGTATGCAAATTATCCACAATAACAGATGTTACTGCAAAGACTTTCTTTAATTTGGTGAATCGACCTTTAAGACAGTTTGTCCTGCTCTTATCCCTTCAGTTGATCAAGGTCCTCCCTGAAAAATCTCACCCATCTGAAAGTCTGTGGTGTAACGTCACTATGTGGGTGCAGAGGAAACCTGGTACAGTAGTATCCCAGCTGTTGAGCAGTAAACAGGACAAGTGGCCCTGCAGTCTGTTGCTCTCTCTGTCTCACTGCTTTCCTCTGTGGGCAAACTTTCTTTTTAATTCGTCATTTGATATGAATGCATTTGCATATTGCAGGTTTCTGTATAGGAGGGACTGAGCTAAAATGTGATGATATTGTCTTCATATTTTAAATGTAGTATTGGTGCTGACATCAGAAAGGTGGCATCCTGACACTGAATGTTGTGAGCAGTTAAACAAACACACTGATCCAAGATTATCCCTAGGACTCCATTTAAGAATGGCTTTGTTGTTAGCTGAGTCATCATCTTGAAAAATAATTGCTAAATTCAGTAGTAGTGCCAGTCCAGAAAATGTGAGCATGTATTTCTCTGTGGAAAACTTTTGAATTTGTTTAGACCCCATCATGACCCACTTGTCCTTGTTAACTGTTGTCTTGGAATCCCATGTTATTGTAATTGTTTGTTTTATGTGTAGACATTCAATTCTAGTATCAACTTGTTTAGGTCTGGCTTTCCTGGAATGTATTTTCAGCACTAAGTGATCTAACAAATACTGTAACTAGGATCTGTCTTTGATTTTTAGGTGTAAAATTGGTGAAGCATTTACAACAGTGTCAGCCGTAAAATGGGATTAAACTGTGTTGCAGGAGTTTGCTCTTAACTACTAAACAATCTCTCTTTATGGGGCGGTGCTCAATGGTGCTGGGCCTAAAAAGAATCCAACCATATCACAGACTGAACTGAAATACATGCTGACACCTCAAAGGATGTGATAAAAAAAAATGTCACTTTGTGTGTATGTGGTGTGTTGATCTGCTAAAACCAGCTATTTTGTGAAGTTGAAACCACCTACAGTTTGCAGAGGAAGTCATATGGGTTCAGTTCTCTGCTGACAGTTCCTGACCTTTGACCTCCCATGTGGAGAAGATGAATTTCTTCTTCAGCAGATCAAAGAAACATCAAAAGAAAGGCATGGCTGTAGAAACATAATGATCATATTAGATTAAACTGTAGTGCTATTAATCCCAATATGGTTTTCCACTTCACATCAGAAATGTGAGCACATGAACTGAAGCAAAAATAAATTAGCATGACATTTTTTATGCCCCGAAGTGTATTATACATTAAATGTTATGCTTGGCCCTGTCTCTTGTGTAAATACCTTAAATATGAATAGATCAGGCCTGATGCCAAGTGCAGTCCGGAAAGCATTTACAGGGTGTAAATAATACTGAGTCAACACGCAGGGAGGAAAGAGACCAGAATTGATTCCCATTGATGTGAACTGGTGACACTGGCCAGGTCCTCACATCTGGAGACAGATTCTGACAGGAGAAAGATCAAGCAGTTAACCCTTTAGCTTTGGCTCTATTTATTTAGTTTCTTTCATTTGACATGTGAGCATGAGTTGCTGTGAAAGTGAGTATCATGCACACACACACACACACATACACACACACACACACACACACACACACACCACCACCACAGGGTATGAGCCTTATTTGGCTGGGCGCCACAGGAAGTCCTCAGAGGCCGCAATGTGGGGCACAATGGCCCGGGAAGCTTTACAGAAATGCTGGGCAGCGGGGTGAGAAGGGTGCGGCGTGTGGGGGTGTATATGCATTGGAGACACTATCCCAGGTCTCACAGTCAACTATTGAAACTCAGTTAGCTGTGAGGCATTGTGTGTGTACCCTGCCTACCACTGGCTCCATGGAAAATTCCAGCAGGAGAGACGCTCATTTGCTGGGCTTTGGTAGAAGAGTGGAAGGAAGACCCCTCCAACCACCACCACCTCCCCCACCCTGATCCTATTCCTTCCTATCCTGCCACTTTGTCAGTCTATTGGCATTTATCTGCAGGAGCTCTCATGGCTAATAACTTTCACGGTCTGTTATTTTGACTTCACAAGTTAAAGGGGAATTCAACCAATTTTACACACAAATGTCATGGAGGAGTTCTATTCAGCCTGTGAAAAGAGTTGTAGATTGTCTTCTTTGACCCCTTGATGATGTCATAGTGATGCCATCAGAGTTATCTGTAGGGATTTATCACAGAAACTGGGGGCATGGTCTTTGAAAAACATTAGTCTTTACTGGGCAGGGAGGGTCTAATGAAAAAAAAATGGTATACTGCAATATATTACATCATGGGAAATGTAGGAACCAGTATTTTTAAGCTTGAACCATACTGGGAACTACAAATCAGATACTTCTTCAGACCATTCTTGTTTCACAGAATTTTTCATGACTCCAGATTATCTCATAATTAGGTTTTTATGTTGTAATGATTAACAAGATTAAGATGTTAAATATGGCCATCATTTATTATTTTAAGGTTAGAAGAAGATGGCGTTGTGACATAGATGCATCAGGTATAAAATAACTTAAAATTGTCAGTATATATGTTGTCATGCGGCAGCAGGGGGCATGGACTCGATGGGAGGAGGCAGCTGACCGGAAAGTATCGTGGTCAGAGCTCTGGCGATCTGAGCCACACCGGATCAAGTTCCTCATCCAGTCGGTGTACAACGTCCTTCCGAGCCCGTCCAATCTCTATCGCTGGGGCTTGGCCGAGAGCCCACAGTGCCCCCTCTGCCAAAGAGCTGTCATCCGTGTCATTACGTGTCATCGCAGAGGCCATCTGCACCGGGATCTCCACCAGCAAAGGCCAACAACCAACAGGGCAGTTCATCGCCTTTTTTAAGGCTGGGGAGAAGCCCCGGCTGCTCCAGAATCAAGCAGGGGGGCTGCTGGCAACAGCTCAGGACTGGCAGCTGAGGGTCGACCTGGGGAGACAGGTCAAGTTCCCAGAGTACATCACAGTGACCACACTTAGACCAGACATGGTCCTGGTGTCTGAAACAACAAGACAGGTGGTCCTACTGGAGTTGACTGTCCCCTGGGAAGACCGGATGGAGGAGGCCTTCGAGAGGAAGAGGGCCAAATACGAGGAGCTGGCAGGTGAATGCCGAAGGAAGGGGTGGAGAACCCGGTGCAACCCCATCGAGGTTGGCTGCAGAGGATTCGCCGGCCAGTCTCTCGTCAGGGCACTCAAGATGCTGGGAGTGAGAGGACTGCAATTCAAAAGAGCCATCAAGAAGATCTCTGACGCAGCAGAAAAGGTGTCCAGATGGCTGTGGATCAAGCGGGGCGATCCATGAGCCACAAATGCAACACAAGCCGGGGCTTGATCACCCCCGGCTGGGTCCCCTGGGTGAAGGTGTCTGTTGTGAGACCCGAAACACCCCGTGACCCCAGGATACAACACTGATGATGTGTCTAGGTTGCACCAGTAGGTGTATATTAGAACTACCTTGAAAATTGTGTTTCACAAAGTATTCCTGGACAGAAAGCAGCAATAATATTGTCGTACTCCATGTGCCTTTTAACCTTTTGCTCCTTTTTAAACAACAGCAGCAGAGAAAGCCCTCATCTGATCACAGTCTTAGTTAGATGTTGCACACCTCATCAGTAATCATAATTTGAGATTTTGGAGTGTATCACCTTGGCTTCTGCTTGTGTATATGTGAATAGCTGTGTGTGCTTCAGCTATAAAATTCAGTCTTGTCATCAAGATGAGAGGACAGAATGCATGTTTGTGTGTTTACCCCACAGCTGATCAAGCATTAAATGATTTGGTGGTTATTGCGTGATGTCAAAAATGTGTTTATACTGAATTGCAAAATAGTGATTATGCTCAATAGTAACATTCAGTGCCAATGCAGGAAGTACTGATGAGTTTTTATTTTATATAGTGCAGTGTAAATAAGAATGCAAAGGTTGGGCTGGTAGCAGCACCAGTGCTTCACATTCCATCTCACATTAGTTGTGCTTTTTCAATCTACATTCAGTTTGACCAGTTTCAGCTTTGGCCTAAGTTGTCACTTTCAACGACAAACATGGACAAATGGGAGCAAAAAGGCTTCATATACCATCCATATAGCTTTAGTTGCATAGTAGGAAAACATGATTGAAAACTTCTGCCGTGCTGAACCAATTTTTCCCGTGACGTGATGTTTTTGGTTTTGCGCAGCGTGTGTTGGGTGGCATGTTTTTCTCAAAGTGTCCTTACCAGCAGATACTTTATCCCACACAATATGCGTGTATTATTTGGGTAAATATTAAAATAAAAATACAATAATTCAATTCATCATTTTTTATTTTTATTACTCATAAATGTCCATAATAAAGTAAAAAAGGAAAAGCTGTGTGACGTTTCATTTTCAAACACATAACCTGCTCTAAAGTAAACAATGTTCATATGCAATCAGCAAAATATTGCCCCAAGGCTATTACATATACATCTTCATGTCACCATCTTCATGTTGGTGACAAAATAAAAGTGAAAATACAATTTTTTATTTATTTTGAAATTGAAGTGAAAACAGCATTTGACCTTTCATTCTCAATGCCTTAACCTGGTCCCAAGTGAACATTATTCAAACGTTAATTCAAATTTGAAAGAAATAACTAAAATAATTATTAATAAGTAAAAATAAGTAGTACATATTAAGTACTAAAAAGAAAAAGAAAAATTTCAGACATGACCAAAACATATGGTTAAACTAAGTGGCAGATGACTGTTGACATCAATCACATGAAGGATTAAGATCGCTTTTAACAACACCTTTTAAGTGCTTTTAAGTGGACAAACTGAAATCAAACAACAATACTGTACGTCTAAAACATATAGAGGATGAATACATTCTTTGAATAGTTTTGAGCCACATTTCATCCAGTGTCTGTTCAATATCCTCTTCCAATTTCTGTTTTACAGCGTCCAAATCTGTAAGATTATGGACGTTAAGTATTTTATATATTTTACTTATGGACTGTTTTTCATCTTTTCTACGCCCATGAACAGAGTCCAAGAGGGATGGGGGAGGGTAGGAAGGGAAGGGAAGGGAATCAGCTGGAATGAGAGGCCATGAAGCTTATGAGGTGCAAATATCAGTGTGATTTTGGAATGTCATTTTTTTTAAACTAGCTGTTCAAAAGAGGCATAGCAGCCATCAATATAGAGACCATGCTTGAATTATGTCTAAACTTATACTGATCTTAATATTGTACTATAGGAACAGATTGGATGTGAAGCTGGCACATAATACTGATGAAGAATTAGATTTAGTGAATGCCCTCTCCATAATTACCCAAATGGCAGTAATGCCTTTCATAGTATAAAATTACTCTCATGTTAGCTTTCCACTAATTTTCCAGAAAATTTGCAAGTGACATGCCCCCTCTTTTCAGGGACAGGATCCCTAAAATTCTTCCATTGATCATGGTCCCTTTTTTCTAGATGAAGGTTAGAATTTTACAATTTAATTTACTTAAAAACGATTTGTGGATGAATATTGGTATTCTCTGAAAAATATAAAGAAATGTGTCTGAAATAGTTGTTTAGACTGGGTTAATCTCTTCACCAAGACAGAGTGATAATGAATCCCAACAGTCAAAGTCCTGTTTCATACGCAACAGAAGTAGTAGAAGGTAATTGGCTTTGTAAAGATCCTTATAATTATATGTAATTCAAACCGCCAGATTATTTTTTTTAACAAAGAGAGAAACATCTGAGGCGACAGTCCCAATTGGCTTTGTTTCTCTTTTCTGTAACTGGACTAAGACTTTATAACTGGATCACTGACCAAATTCTTGCAGCAGCTCTAACAGGTTTGGAAAACTGGAAGATGGATCAGAAATATACAGTAGCATATTGTCGGCATACAATGACACTTTATGTGCTAAAGCCCCACTCTGGGTTCCTTTGCTGTCGACAGACATTTTCAGACCAATAGGAAGTGGCTTGATTGCCCCAGCAAAAAGAAGTGGGGATAGGAGTCATCCTTGCATTGCACAGCCCTGTAGCTCAAAAAATGGTTATATTGTTAGTGTGCACAGCAGGGAATGGGGATGAATAAAGATTTCAATCCACAATATAAATTTATGGTGAAAGTCTAACTTTTTTAAAAGAAAAAGTGTCTTTTCAGCATCTAGTGAAAGAATCACTTCTGGAATACTGGGTAAAGCAGGACCATAAATAATATGCACAAGGCTGTGAAAGTAATGAGTTCTGATTCTTAATTTGATGAAGTGGAAAAATTGGTGGATTTGGAATTAATGTGTGAGGATATTGACATTTGTATTTAGAAGTGACATGGGTTGGTAATTTTTTAACCCATAAGAATCCCGAGTGACATGAGTGTAACAAACACTTTGAATGCCCTACACTCTTCCTTATACAGCTGTATACCACTTGGTCTGTGGTATATCCTCCATACTTTTCCAGAAAGCTACTAAATGGGTCTGGGTTCTTGTCGGTTAAAATGAATAAGATGATGCCTGGCTGGGACACAGTGGGAAGTGCAGAGTGGGATAAAAAAGGACCCTTGAGCAGCAGACAGTGGCAATGGGGAGAGCGGACTTGAATTTTTTAATTTTTTTTTTTCAGAAGGATATTTATAAGGACAGCCTGGGCCTGGAGATTTGCTGTGCAGCATAGTCCTGATTGCCAAATCTCTCCAGTTTTTCTTTTCCATGAACGAGCTATGGTCTGACCTTGTTTGGCAGTTTAGAAAAGAAATTGCTGGAAAAACGTGATTTTCCCACACCATTTAATTCTGTGCCCAGCTGGGTAAGATTCAACACTTGTTACCACAAACAGTATGTTCCTCATTATTATAGTAGCTCCTGTGGCCTTTGAATGAAATGAAATGCCTGACCCACCCATCCTTCTCTTGACCATCATTGATCAGAGACAAGCAGACACATCTACTGGGTTGATTGAGAGATTTAACATTCCAGCTCACCAATTTGACTGAAAAACTATTTATTTGGGATAAAACATTAACGTTGACCATATGGAACTAAGGAACATCATATATCATGTGAGCATCTCCCTATATACAATAACCATGATAGATGGAAATATGAATATGAAACAAAAGAAGCTGGTCTGATGTGTTCCCTGTCCTTGTCATTTACACAAACATTTTGAACCCAAAACCCCTAGTAAACATATCCATACTTTGTATACTGCTGTACTGTATATTACTTTGATGGCTTCTAAGTTAACTTGAAGTGAGCGCTTTCCCAGTCTTCTCTAGACAAGAAGTGAAAGTTATAAGGCCATGTTCTTGTCAATAGTTTAATACTTATCAAGCAAAAAAACAAACAAAAAGGACACAATACTGTACCTTCTACCTGCCTTCTCACCAACAGAGCACATTGGTAAGCTTACCTTAACTTGAAAATTTAGTACTACAAATGTACTTACCACTTAATTTCCACCTTTGTATCTTTTCTGTTCAAGGGTCTGAAGTAATCACTATCCTGAAGCAAAGCAGCGTTCAAAGAGAAAAATTTCATTAATCTCCATTAGAGTACAGATACTAATATTGGGTGTTACAGCGTATTACCGCCTCTGTGGCCTCACTGGATTCATATGTAAAAGAAAAAGAGTTTCTTTATTGTGTCCACCTTCTGTTGCTGTGTGCTTCATAATGTAGGTTATGGCTTTATCCAGAAATTCTTTGTCCATCCCGTTGTGAGGAAGTTGAGCAGGGAATAGTATGCCATATTGGACACTTGCTGATTCCACAGTAGTGTACTGACTTCCATTAATGCAGCCTGAGCCTTTGCAATGCTGGTAGTAGTAGTAGTGTAGTCTGGCAAGGTGGCAATGGGCTCTCCTCTGAATCCGAACAGAGCTTGACTTTGAGCCCAGCGAGAAACTTCGACACCTGGTAGTACTGTTGCTTTACTACAATTACTCATGGTTTACCACTGTAGTTCTTTGGTGCGAGACCCCTGTCTGAGTGATCCAGGAGAACTTTGCACTTGAACCACCTTGGACAATAGTTTACCATCTCTGTGGAACTTGGATCAGGTCAACCCCCAGCATTTGGATATTACATCTGGGCATCCTCCCATCTAAGTCCTCACATTGTCATTTTACTCTTTTTCCTCTTTTGTCATGGTGGTAATGGTAATTTGCAGAAGGGAAACGGCTGTTCATGAGCTTGCTGATCCTGGAGACCTATAACACCTACCAGACCGGAGGAGAGCAACAGTTGGTGACCAGAGTGTCATGACCTTTTTAAAAAAGGTGTTGTTTGAGGCTTGAGTAACATATCAATTAAAGTGCCACTCATCTGACATTTCATGTTCAGTTCTGAACCTGCTCTAAAATGGACAATATTCAAATGCAATAAACTAAACAGTGGCCCCAATCTGCTGCATATACATTCACATGTCACCACATTCTTTTGGTGTCAAAATAAAAATGCCAATTCAATCTGTCCATCCTTTCACCCAGCTAGGTCTACGGTTAGGATGTCAGTTGGACTGCATGGTGGTTCAGTGGTAAGCACCGTCGCATCATAGCAAGAAGATCGCTGGTTCGTGTCCCAGTCAGGAACTCGGACTGCACATTTATCATGTGAATTTCCCCACTGTGGGACGAATAAAGGCTTATCTTATTTTATCAGTTCATGTGTGCCTAACTGTGGTCAACTGACTTTGTTTGTTGTTGTGTGCTATCAGCAATGGCATTTTTTTTACTATGCCTGAAAGATTTACCATGGATGAATGCCAACATTGTGCACAGAATTGACAGCACATTTTTATCTGCACCCACCGCCAAATGGGAGAACGTTGTTCATATAGTTGTACATATCAAGTTATGTCCACATATGTGAAGCTGAGTAATTGAGCCTATAGCTTGGCTTGGCTTGGCTTGATGTCTGTAAACTTGTTTTTCATAGAAAAATGGATAGCAGACTGTATGTGCACTTTAATTACCCATCTTAATTGATTGATTTTTCTCTGCATTCAACTGGCTCATTGGCTCATTTCAGACAGTTCACATAACTGAGACAGCACAATGTAGCCAGTCCCCAGAAAGGGATTGGTTTGTCTTTGTATTTGCATGCACAGAGTTTACTGTTGTGTGTTTTGTTCCTGTTCTATTGTTTATGAGTTCTTGTTCTTAATTCATATAGTATGAAAATAAATGAATTCATATCAGTCTGTATACCAAGTTGTATTCAAGTATAATTTCAGTCCTATAAAAAAGTCAGATCTCGAGAGGAAGATATGCTTACTTATTTGCTATTATTACCCCTGTTAGAATTAATACAAAGCAAACTGAACGGGAATTTTGTTTTTTACTTTCTTGTCTTACAAATGGGGCTGAATGGCCTCTTTTTAATAAGCCATGGACACTAATTCCGGGCAAAAGGAACAGAAAATGCCACCAGTCTGGGGGGAAAAGAAAAAATACAAAATGAAGCACTCCCTCTTCTCCACAAAAAAGGGTCACTCAGTCAGTCACACTGTGATCACCAACAAAGCCAACCAAACTCTTCCACCACTGTGGTCCACCTTCTCTCCCCAACACCACACCACCATTTCTCGCCAACCATCTCTCTCCCACACCACACACCCGACCGCACCTCTCCCCCACTCTTTAACCAACTTTCTCAGCTGATGAGCCGAGTGGGCACAGCCGCTGGATGAGGGAGTGTTGATCACCTGGAGGAGGACAGTAGAGAGAGAGACACACACACTCACACAACACAACACAGAGCACAGAGGCACTAGGGCCGTAACACTGGGTCATCTGTTTGCCAATTTGAACATACTTACTAAATCCTACTGGCAAGTATATGGCTTCACATCAGTATGGCTGACATGGTATTTATGTTTTTGTGTTAGATATTTGCCGGTTTGTCATGAATTAATCTCTTGTTTTGGCAAGGTATATTAAAGCCATTTTAAGATAACATGTAAGTGTAAGTGTAAGCTTTGGTAAATTGCTTTTTTAAAATCTGTGTCTAATTATTCTGAAAAATTACAGATATTTAAGAAACATCAGCCATGGTTCTCAACATTTATTATTGACATTGTAATAACTTTAATATGTCAACAGACATTCCAGGCACCTATGCATGTTGGAAGGAAAAAAGAGGTCAGTTCTCTCTGTTATGCTTGGATTATGTCACTGCAGCAATCCATCAAAACATCTTCCTTTGCACAATGCACGAAGTCGCACCACTGCATCCCTGTAAACTGATATCTTTGCTAGCTACTTTTGCATTTTGAGGTGTAGATAGTCAACATAGCTGTTCACGTTACGATATTTAATTCAAATAATGCCAAAATGGGGATTTTCCGATGGTTCAAAGACAACTCCATTTTGCGATAAGCGAAGCCATGGAGCATCTGGGTGGATAACAAACTCCCAAGGAAATTAGCTGACCAGCTTGATCCGGCAGTACTCCCAAATAGCATCTGCTTCCATTTCAAGGCATTGCTGCATTTTGAATTAACACTTTGGAAAATCCTGTCAGCCAGCTGTTCTACAGAGCTCTGTTTAGCATGGCTTTTTTTCCCCAAAGTGTGAGAAGATACCTCTAGGTCTGTCAGCTTGAATGTTACTGAGAGCTGGGAGTCCACCAGTGGCACTTAGGAGGTGATATGCATGGTGCAGATGATTGGTTCAGAAACAGGGGTGAAGTCTTTGAAGATCTCTGGCACTTTGAGTGCAGACATACCCTTTTTCCTCCACCAGATTCCAAGGTGAATTCAGTGCTAGTTCTGGCCCGACTGCCAGTTTGGGGTCAGTTCAGCCTGTAAACCTTCAAAGATCTGTTTTGTTTTTCCTTTTCAGGAGGCGCTGTCTGTAGAACTGCATTAATAGAATATTTTAACATAAGGGACAAGTGATATTGCCCACACCCAGAGTATACCTGTTCTGTTTTTTGTGAAAAATTACCTACTCAGTGGAAGTTTGCAGTGAGTCCCTGTACTCCTTCTTTAGTTTCTTGAGTGTGTTGTTGTTTGATGTTTCTTTCATTCCCCACTTCAGCCATGTCTCACTTTATCTTTTTGAAAAGTGGTTTTGGACTTAGCTAGCTAACTAGCTCTCGCTAGTTTATTCTAAACTTCTGTTGATGACTATAGTGCAAAGAGACTCTCTCTGTGGTCCACTGCTGCTTCAGTTTCATGTCCATACTGAAGCTCTCACTTTATTAGATAAGGCAGACTAGACACTACACTAGCTCTGGTTTTTAAGAAATGGCAGTCACAAACACTTAGTTGGTCTTGTTTGTTGCAATAATCCCACCTCCAGCACCTCAGTGCTGTTGCTGTCGAAACACAAAGAACTGGTTCAAGATTTTACATTGGCCCTCTGCCTTGGTGGAAAAGGCGTGATAAACCCAGCACATCTCCACTGATGCCTTTGTGTAGTGTACTACTATCTGAAGCAAATTCCTTACCATCATCACATGCAGTAAGCTATTCTGTGTGCAGAGCTTCTTTTAATATAATTACTAACCTCTTACTTACTCTGCCTTTGCTCTCTTCATTGGTTTTGCAGACATCATAGCCATTTTATCTACTGGGCCTGTGAATTTAAGCAAGGTACTAAAATGAAAGGATGATGTATGTAACATGATGTGCATGTACTTGTGGTATTTGAATCACAATTGTATTATTCTCACAGTTGCCAAAGTTGCTGCTTTGTGCCACTGCTGCTCGAAGGGGAAACTGCTGGGAGTGATGTGCTGACTAGAACAGGAGAGCAACACTGTGGTGGCATAACACAGATCCAGCCACACATGTGCAGCAGTGATGCACCAGCTCAGCAGGGGTCCACTCTTTCAAACCCAGCCATAAGAGAAGAAAGTAAAGCAAAATATTTGGTCTTTGTTGTTCAGTTTGCTTTGTATTATTCTATCAGGGTCAAATATTGTTTTGATAACATTGGGCTGTTTTCAGGAGTGAATAAGAAGGAATATCTTCATCTCAAGATCTGTTTTTATTATAGTAATGAAATTCTACTTGTATACAGACTGGCATGAACACATTTATTTTCATACTATATGAATTAAGAAAAGAACAGTAGAACAGGAACAAATCACACAACAGTGAACTCCATACATATAACGACAAAAACAAGCCAGTTTCTGGGGACTTATTGGCTCCAACAAAAATGAGCAACAGAAACGTGGTCAGCTGAATAGTAACAAACACAAAACATATCTTAATGCTGCTGTCTTCATCCTACAGTCAGACTATGGGGCTTGTCTGATTTCCTCATGGACCCTGACACACACTGCACCTGTATCTTAATCTTTCTTTAGGCTTAATTACTTGCCCTTGTAAATGTGGATGTAACGTAACATGTACAACTTTCTCCCATTTCCTGGTGGACGCAGGTAAAAGTGTGTTGACAGTTCGGTGCACAACATTGACATTCATCCATGGTAAATCTTGCAGGCATAGGAAAAAATGTCATTGTTGATAGCATACAGCAACAAACCGGTTGGAATTCAACTGAATACAAGTATGTGCCAAGAAAGTGACTAAAGACCTGACTTGACGAAAGGAGGGCAGATAGCATTTTAATTTTTATTTTGTAATGAAGAGCGTAGTGACATGTCAATGTAAAGGCAACATACTGGGGATGCTGTTTTGCTTATTGCAATTGAATATTGCCCACTTTAGAGCAGGTTAAATCTTTCAAAATGAAAGTAGAGTATGTGAAAATGAAAACTGGATTATTGCATTTCTATTTTACTCAGATAACACATATTGTACATATGTGGAAATGTGGGCTTCCATACTTGGCGAGGATTTCAAACAGCATTTACAGAAAGGCTGTTTATCACAGGGAGTGAACATGGTGAACCAAAGATTTACTCCTTATTGATGAAGCAAATGTGGACCACATGTTGCTGTCTCCTTTTATGTAGTGAGCTGAATTCAAAGGCAGTAATTAGCTTCCCATCAGGTAACAATGCACCGCATTATACACACTGAACCTGTTTTTAACAGTATTAATGTGGGGGAAATCACATTAAAAGCATTACTTTTCAAACACATCTAATGTGTGACATGATGTTTTACTTTCCAATATGTGGAACCTTATGTATGGTAAAATGGCTAGGGATTGCTGTGGTGCTTAAAAATGAATCAGTGACCCACTGTGTGGATATAACAACCACCAGGGCTGAAAAATGAACCAACGCAGAAGTGCATTTCTTTGAGTGACCACTTGAGGCTGGCTCCAAAAGTGATTCAGTCCCTATTGACTCCCATATAGAAATGCCCAACCTTACATCAGACATGATCATGTTTACAGTCTGGTCAAATATGTCTATATGTACAAATGATGCATAAGTAATGGTTCAGTCACTTTGAGTGATAGCTAGTTGTTAGTTGTCTGCTAAGCATCACCTCAACTAAACCACCTCAAGCCACTGAACTTGATCGGTCAGCCATGTTTGTGGTGTACGTGTCTTTTTGAGAACGTGGCTAGGTACATAAGGTGTGTGCGACTTCAAAATGTTAATGTCACATTTTAACATGATTAAAGCAGGTGATTTTGCACATACGCAAAAAGGACATACAGCTCATACTCACCCCTCTTTGGGGCCATGTTGCTTCACCATACTTTAATGTAGAAACAGTAATTTAAAATTTAAATGGGTCACAAGACTTGAAACTTTTTTTTGTTAAATGGGCATTTTGATAGCTAGCACGGTTTTCACTATATTGCAGCTTACGATTTGGGCAGTTTTTGAGTGTATGGGACGGACTGGGCTGGATTTTCAAAAGCTCTGAGATGGTAACGGGGCTTATTAGGAAGTCACACACACAAGGCTGTATTTTCCAAATAAAACCCATCTAGGTAGTAACAGTGTCTCACACAGGATGCTTTGGTGGATGCTGGATTTTCAAAATATAAACCCCCAGATGGTAGCAGCACCTTTGTGTGGATTTTTACTCACACGTACACGCACACACACGTATTGGGTGCTCTGGTAGAAGCTGGATTTTTAAAAATAGAAGCCCCAGATGATAAGCTTATCAGGGAGCCATACACAAGGCTGTACTTTCAAAACGAAAACCCAGCGATGGTAATAGGAGTTCACCAAAAGGCCACGGACAAAGCTGGAATTTGAATATAAATAATTCTATTTCAAATTCTGCATTTACAGCAAATTTTATTTTTCTTAATTCGTCTTTCAGTCATTTACTACTTCTTCATACTTTAAGCTGCTGAAACCATTGTAATGTTAAACTTGCTCTTTAAGAACATTCATGCTTATATGCAACCTTTTTTGAGTTGTATGCTTTGTCATCAATTCATTTCAATAGAAGTAAAAAACAATGACAATACATTCCAACTCCTCATATCTTTATAGATAATGCAGTTCAGCTTCCAATTCTGGCAAGTCATTTCACATTTCTGCATTGCTTTCTGTTCTAAAGTTTTGCCATCCACTTCACCTGTGTGGTAATAATACACTGAGGCAATTCATTTCACAATTCTACATTTCCAGCAGTGCTTTGTCAGCATTCATCCTGCATATTCTGCATTAAATGCATTTTTTAGCTATCATTATTCTTATTTTTTTCCTTATGTTTTATGGTTTGCTACTACTTTTGCATACTTTCAACTAGAGAAACCATTCACATATCAAAATGATTAACTCTTTATTGCTTGTGCTTTTTATATTTCTCTCCCTTTTATGCTGACTGTGTGAAGTCTTTTCAACAAATGTTAATAGATCAATCTTCAAATCTTTTTCAAATCACTCAACCTCTGCATACTTTCAGCGACATACATCATTTAAACAGGCCACAAGACTTTGAACCATTAAACCTTTATTCAACATTTTGGATTAATAACACAACGAACAAGGCATTAAATGAAATTACTTAGTGCTGGCAATATTAGCATCATATGCACCATCAGCCATTATTATTATTTTCTGGCCACATGCTTCCTTATGATAGGAAGTGAAAGAATATATTCCATCACAGATCCATGACAAACTGGATCAACTGGTGTCTCAGAATTATTAAAGAAAGTGTCTTTCACACGTTTTAGTTTTCTGCACAAAATTTAACTGAATTTTGTTCATTGTCTTCCTTGCCAATGTTCTGTTGTGAAAATGTTGTCGCCAACAAACTCACAACAATATTTCCACATTAGTAGCAACACTGGTCTTGTTAGATTCTCTGGCGGAAATCCTCATTAATCTATCAATAAAATAACCCTGAAGTACAATATGTGTGGTTTTTAGTTGAAATAGCAAAAACTATGGAGAACTCTGTGCTTGATTTTTCATAAAATTAGGTTTAATGTCAGCCTCTCTGAGAGACTAGAGACCTCTGCTGGTTCTCCTCTTGTGTTCTGTGTATTTGTGAAATGAGAGCAAAATTGAGCATGTGTGTGTGAAAGTGCAGCTCTGGCTCTTTGTTAGTTTACCTTGCTAACACTTGTGTTTGTATGTTGTGATGTGTTAAGCATAGTGTGCTTGTTGTTGAGCCTGTCTGTGATGGATGGTGTTTAGTTTGTCTGAGTGAAACTTCTGGCTAATCTCTGCTTCACTTCTCTAAATAAACCCAGTCATGTGGCTGTTGGTTTGTGAAGCGAGACTTGTAAAAACATCCAAACACATGAACACAAACACACATGGAGAACAGACACAATTCAGCACTGGGAGTAGGTCCAGACCTGACTGATAAAGACACAGACGTTTTCATCATTTTTATCAGTATCCTTACAGTAGTATATAGTATACACTCATACAATCAATCTAATGTTGAAATCAATCATATTGTGTTTTAATAATTAAAAAATCTATCAACTGAGTCATAGTATCAGTAAAGACTATAATATATATGGCAAGCCACAGTGTTTCTGAGTTCCTGTTTCAGTCTGAAGTAGAATGAATAAGGTGCAGATTGTGGCCACTAGTAGACCATTTTTACAAGGACAGATCTGCTGTTTGAAAAGCTGTCCAGCATGAATGATGATCCCATCGGCAGTTGAGCCCCCAACCCTCCAAAACCTGACAAAGGTTCACCTGTGGCCAATTTAAAAGACTGGTCGTGATTTAGAAAGTCCCATGTCTGTCTCTGTCTCAGAATGTACTATGATGTAAGCAATTCTGAAGTATCATCGTGTTGAGTCACTGATGTAGAGTTGGAAATGAATGAAATGAAATGAAATTTTAAAAAACTGTGTATTTGTAAGTCCCCAGCACCTGCTTAATCACTGAGAATTGGAACAAGCCAGTCAAAGTCAATATCCTTTGTCAGGGAGTAAAACCCACTATCTGCCACAGCCAATGCTACTCCTAAATAAAAGGCATATGATAGTTTGAAAGTACCTGCAGACAATTTCTCATTTGATGAAACAACATACAGACAAAACTAGGAATATCAGCAATATTATTACAATAAAATGAACTATAATCGTTATGTGAAGATTGAAAAAGAGTTCTTGGGAGAGAAGTTCAAAGGGGGTGGGCATAATTTTCACACATTATTAGGCATTCCCAAATTTTTGAGTTTTTGTGAGTAATTGGCTGGTCCATCCATTACAAAAACACTTTGGTCTGAAATGAGATGTGTCTAAAACTACAGATGAGTTTCATATTACATTTAATACTTGTTATGTAAACGTATTCTCTGGTGAATACATTGCACAGTCCTGAACAAAACTGTGCAGTTATTTTATTTAAATAACATTTTGTACATAACATGTTCTGTCTTCCCTACTGTATATGCTGCAAGACATGCAGTACTTGCTTGTAATCTTTCTCTCTACCTTTCTACTTACGATGTTTATATAGTTTTGCATCAAAACACCATTGCAAATTCTTCAAACATAAAAACCTGCTTGGCAATAGACCTATTCTGAATTTGATTTGGTAAGCAAACTGAAACCTTTGTGAAGTGTTCGGTATGTATTCAGACCTGTTCTTTTTCTCACATTTTGTAAAAAATTGATCATATTCAAGCAGAGTGGAACTTAGAGTATTCTTATTTCAGGAGCTGAAACTCTTTCTTTGCCTTGTGTATTCTTAAGCTTATGCTATTGTCACTATGATGAATCTTGTAGCTTTCAGGGCAGTAATACATCATGGAGTCGTGGTGTTATTGCCGCTGTGAGTTCCTGATTAATGAAGCCTCAGCTTGACACTCTCATCGTCCCCTCTGTACTTGTAATCCACATCCATAAAAAATAAAAATAACTCCATGAGATTGAACTTCTTTTAACTGTTTACTTTAAAAAATGTATATATGAAAACATGAAGTATATGAAATAACAAAAGGGATAAAGCGAGGTTAAAGCTAGGTCAAAAAACTGTGTGGCTCCACTCCATGCTCGCTAACCTGAGAGAAACCAGGTAACCACACCCACACAGTCACTATCTCATGCAGAGGCAATAAAGCATGCAAACCATGAGAAATATGCCTGCTTAAAATTATTCACAGAAATCAATAGAAAGCATGAAATGTTAACTAATTCATGAACTGTAAACATTTTAAATCTGTAAATATTGAATATAATAATTTTACCCAAATAAATCTAAATCACCATAAACATTTACATCTTAATGAACCAAAATTGCATTTAGGCTCCTACATTACCGGCCCCTAATTGTTATCAATGTCCTTGAAACAATTACTCAAAAAGTGTCAACTTAAACTAAAGGAGCCTAAATAATATTACGATTACTTAGTGAAAGAAGTCCATTGTTCTTTGCCCCATTAACTTTACCCCATTCAAAATGAGGCCTTGGATTCAGAACAGTCCATCAGTTATCCTCTGATTCCTGAAGAAGACATAGTTTTGTTATAGGGCGACAAAGCTCGTTGGCCTTGGTCTTCACTTGCACCTGGCGAACAAGGCTGTTTCTGTCAGGAAATGTCTCAACAACTTTTCCAAGTGGCCATGAATTTCTGGGTGAAGTGTCATCCACAATCAGCACTACATCACCAACACTGAAGTTTCTTCCAGGCGTAGACCATCGTTGACGTTCTTGGAGCTGTGTGAGGTACTCTTTACACCAGCGTTTCCAGAAGACATCCGCGAGGTACTGGATTTGTTTCCATCTGTGATTGGCATACTGCTCATCCTTGTGAAATACTCCTGGAGGTAACTCTGGTTTGACCTTAAGTAACAACAGGTGGTTAGGCGTTAAGGCCTCTAAATCGTTGAGTTCTGATGATGCCTTTGTGATGGGTCTGCTGTTTATGACTGCCTCAGCTTCACAAAGTAAAGTATGGAGACCCTCTTCGTCCAAAGGTTGCTCCTTCACTGTGATGTTGAGGACCTTTCTCACTGAACGGATTAGCCACTCCCAGCTTCCTCCGTGGTGAGAACCTGCTGGTGGGTTGAAATGCCACTGGATTCCTCTCTGTTGCAAGTATCGTTCAATCTTGCTCGTGTTCCATTCTTTGAGCGATTTTCTCATCTCGCTGTCGGCTGACCGGAGGTTTGTTCCATTATCTGAATACATTTCTCTGATTTGTCCTCTTCTGGCAAGAAATCTTCTGATTGCGTTGAGACATGCATCAGTGTCGAGTGAAGATGCAACTTCTAGATGCACAGCTCGTATGGCAAGACAGGTGAAGATAACACCGTATCTCTTTATTAGCCCTCTTCCTCTTTTCACTTGGAATGGGCCGAAGTAATCAACGCCCACTCTCGTGAATGGCGGATCGTCAGGCAGGACCCTGCATGTTGGTAGATCTGCCATGACTTGCTGACCCGCAGTTCCATGCAGTCTTTTACAGATTACACACTTGGACAGGAACCGTCTGATGGCTCCACTAGCTCCAGGAATCCAGAATCTTTGATGTAGCTGAGCCAACATGTGATTCCTACCAGCGTGAGCTGTAATGTCATGTATGTGCCTCAGCACAAGTCTTGTGATGTGTGACTCTTTAGGCAAGATGGCTGGCTGCTTGGAGTCATCAGGCATAGCTGCGTAGCTCAACCTTCCGCCAACTCTCATGATGCCATTTTGGAGTACTGGATTTAACTTATAAAGTGAGCTACCCTTTTTTACCCTTCTTTGTTCCTTCAGCATCGCCAAATCTTCTTTGAAACTATGCTTTTGACAGTACTTTGACAGCTTTGCTCAAGTCGTCACAAGTTAGATTCTTTCCTTTGAAAGCTTTCCTGTACTCAATCATCCTGCTTTCTCCACTTGATGTATTCAGTTCCTTCCTCCTTTCTTTCAGTTCTTTAAGCAAGTCATTAAGTTTCAGGAACCAGGTAACAGCACACTTCAAAGCTGTCCAGGAAGAGTAGTGGTTCATCCACTTGTCCATAGAATCTTCAGACTCTTTTGCCTGAATGACATGCACCTGAATCGTTCTTTTGACCTCCGGGTCATTGTTATCCAGCATTCCCGGATCAGGATTTTTGGGCCACTGGTCTTGTGAGCTGAGCAAGAAACTTGGTCCTGAAAGCCAGCTTTCATTTCTCAAAAATGCCTCCACAGTTTGTCCTCTTGGGACATGATCAGCGGGATTCAGAGTGGTATTGACATATCGCCATTGTGATGTCTTGGAGTGCTCTAGAATTGCTGAGACCCTATTAGCAACGAACATCTTGAATCTGGTGCTTTCACTGTTAAGGTATTTTAGTGCAGCCGTGCTATCCGTCCAAAAGACTGATTCACAAAGCTCCATCTCAAGTTCCTTCTTTAGAAGCTTGTCCATTTTTATCGCCACTGTGGCTGCAGTCAGTTCCATTCTTGGGATAGTTGGAGACTTCAAGGGCACGACCCTTGTTTTTGCCATGATCAATGTGGATTGAGTTTCACCTGTTGCAGAGCACAGCAGTAGGTAGCTTGTTGTTCCATAGGCGTCTTCACTCGCGTCAGCAAAGTGATGAAGCTGCGCGTATACTGGTGCGCCAAACTGCTTTGACTTGACACATCTATCAACTCCAAATTTCTCAAGCTGTGGTAGCCCTGAGACCCACTTTTTCCAGCTCTTAACAACATTGTCTGGCAGATCTTCATCCCAGCTATACTTCTGCCGACATAAATCCTGCAGGATTCTTTTAGCAGGAAGCACAACTGGAGCAAGAAAGCCCAGCGGATCAAAGATGGAACTGACTAGAGAAAGCAGTCCTCTCCTAGTGTGCGGTCGATCTTTGAGGTTGATCTTGAACCTGAACTGATCTGATTCAGCACACCACTGAATGCCCAATGCTCTCTCCATCGGCAAGTTTCCTTTGTCCAAGTCCAGATCTTGGAATCCTTGTGCTCTTTCCTTTTCTGGAATTGAGTTGAGCAACTTCCTGCTGTTGCTTGACCATTTCGTCAAACGAAATCCACCTTTTGCCAACATGCTCCTCAACTCAGCACAAAGGGTGATTGCAGTCTCTTCATCAGTAGTTGACTTGAGACAGTCGTCCACATAAAAGTTTTTCTTGACTGTCTTGGCCACTTCTTGACCAAAGTCGGCCGCAATGTCTGTTGCACATTTCTGAAGTGCAAAGGTTGCAACACTTGGTGATGATGTTGCACCAAAGATGTGAACCAACATCTTGTGTTCAACAAGATCCAAATCATAGTTCCCGCCAGGCCACCAGAGAAATCTGAGGAGATCTGTGTCTTCACTGTTGACTCTGACTTGGTGGAACATGGCCTCCACGTCTGCCATGACTGCCACAGTCTCCTGTCGGAACCTAATGAGGATACCCACTAGTGAGCTTGTTAGATCTGGCCCCTGGAGCAGCTGTTGGTTCAAAGATAAGATAACTTTTTAAGATAAGATAACTTTTATTGATCCCCCTTAGGGGAAATTTACTTGTCACAGCAGCAGTAACAAACAGTAAACAGTAACTCAAAAAATAAATACCAGTAAGTGGCTAGTTAAAAAAATAAGGCAGTAATAAAAAAACAAGAAACAATAAGTGGTATAGAGACAATAAAGTGACAAGTGAGGTAAAGTATTTACATTTTGTTACATGTTTTTCTTGTCTTTGGCATCCAGAAGTAATAGACATACTATTATTCATATGAGAATAAAGATGCTATGAATGCTATTGCACAGAAATTTCCATGTTATTGCACTGAACAGATATTACGTTATAAAATGCAGTTATTTACTATAATGAGGTGTTAAAGAGTCCTATTGCAGTGGGTATGAAAGACCTGCAGTAGCGCTCCTTCTTGCAGGGTGGGAGTCTCAGTCTGTTGCTGAAGGAGCTGCTTAAAGCTCCCACAGTCTCATGCAGGGGGTGAGAGGGGTTGTCCATGATAGATGTCAGCTTGGCTAACATCCTCCTCTCACCCACCTCCTCAATGGAGTCCACAGAACAGTCCATGACAGAGCCAGCCCTCCTGACCAGCTTGTTCAGTCTCTTCCTGTCCCTCTCTGTGCTCCCCCCTCCCCAGCAGACCACTGCATAGAAGAGTGCAGATGCTACCACAGTGTCATAAAAAGTCCTTAGTAGAGTCCTGCATACTCCTAAGGACCTCAGCCTCCTCAGCAGGTGCAGACGGCTTTGGCCCTTCTTGTATAGAGCGTCTGTGTTATGTGACCAGTCCAGTTTATTGTTTAGGTGAACACCCAGGTATTTGTAGGTCTCCACCCTCTCGATGTCCAATCCCTGGATGCTCACCGGTGTAGTCTGGGGTGGCTTCCATCTGAAGTCGATCACCAGCTCCTTCGTCTTGCTGGCATTGAGCTGAGGATGGTTACGCTCACACCAGCTGACAAAGCTACTGATGACCTCCCTGTACTCCTGGTCGTCCCCGCCCGATACACACCCGACGATGGCTGTATCATCGGAGAACTTTTGGAGGTGACAGCTCCCAGAGTTGTAGCTGAAGTCCGACGTGTACAGAGTGAAGAGAAAGGGGGAGAGCACTGTCCCCTGTGGGGCCCCTGTGCTGCAGACCACCGTGTCAGACACACAGTCCTGAAGCCTCACGTACTGTGGTCTGTTGGTGAGGTAGTCGATCTTCCATGCAGCCAGGTGACAGTCTACTCCCGCTCCTTCTAATTTCCCCCTGAGCAGTGAAGGCTGTATTGTGTTGAAGGCGCTGGAGAAGTCAAAGAACATGACTCTCACAGCGCTGTCCGTATTCTCCAGGTGGGTCAGGGATCTGTGAAGGAGGTAGATGACAGCATCATCTACCCCTATGCCCGGCTGGTAAGCAAACTGCAGGGGGTCCAGATTTGTGCTCACTAGGGGTCGAAGGTTCTTGAGAAGTATCCTCTCCATGGTCTTCATCAGGTGAGAAAGTTCCCAAAGAAGTTCCCTGAAAGCTTGCTCCACAGTCAAAGACAACACGCAGCTTTTGTTTGGTAGGATGTCTAACTCCATGGTGAGTCAGATACCACATTCGCCCCTCTGTATATTTACATATTTTCATCCACAAATGCAACATATTCTCCACAAAACTTGACATCTCTGGAGAATCTTTTCCTTAAGTTCAGCGCACGTTGCTCTGCAACTTTTCTGTTGTTTGGCATGCACACTGATTTCTTTTTCAATGGAAGACAAACACTGTAATGACTGTCTTTGATTATTGCAGATTGAGACACCATGCTAATAAACTGGTGGTCATCCTTTGACATCTCGATGTCCTCGTTTTGTCCAGCATCAGGAAAGTCCTGCTTAAACTGCAGCTGCCAGAGTTCTTCTAGCTTAGCTACTGATATCCTGTTTGCAACAATTCCTGTCGATGTGTTTATTTCCATCGTGTCGCTTCCACCTCTGAGTGGTCCGTTCACTGTCCAGCCTAATATTGTTCTTACGGCGTATGGTCCATTGTCCACACTGTTGACCACCTGCAGTGGCTCCATTGCCTTAGAAACATTTGCTCCTATGAGCAATCCAACTTCTGCTTGGATAGTGGGAATTCTCACCTCCTTTAGGTGGGGCCACCGATCGACGTCCTCTTGGCAGGGGATATTGCCCTTAGTTACAGGAATGTCCTTTTGTGAGTACACCTCTGAAAGTTCAATAAACTGGTGGCCGTCTAAGCTGCTGACTTCCAGACCAGTTATGCTACGTGTATTCACAACTGCTTCATTTCCCATTGTTCGCATGGCGATGTTGACATTGCGTCCATTCACGTTCAGCTTGTTGATTAGTGACTCTATAGCAAAAGTAGCTGAGCTACCTGGATCCAAAAAGGCGTAAGTCGTCACTATCTTTGTTCCCTTTTGGGCCTTGACACACACTGGAACAATTGAAAGCACACAATCTTCCACACCGGCCCCTGTGACACCAATAGTCTCAGTTGTTTGTACAAGAGCGCTTGATACAGATTGCTGCTCACAACTTCCCTTTGCTGTTTCTTCTCTTGTGTCTTTAGTGGTCATGTGCAACAATGTAGGATGTAATCTAGAGCATTCTTGGCATTGAAGCCTGTGTTTGCAGGTGCTGCTCATATGACCATGCTTCAAACATGCAAAACACAGACCTTTGCTCCTCAAGAAATCAATCTTGTCTTTGTGTTGTTTGCTCTTGAATTTTTTGCAGACCGTGAGGCTGTGTTGCTCTCCATTGCAATAAACACAAGGTTTGCTGCTAGCATCTACTGAGACTGACTGTGTTCTTGGCATTTGTTTGTCATTTTCTGTCTTGGGCGGCACAACGGTTGTGAACACTTTCTTTGGTTTGAGTGTCTCTGAATATTGTGGTTTTGGTTTTTGTCGTACAGAATCCTTTGTGCAGGTGGTGGCTTCCTTTAAGCTTCCGTAGAGCGGGTGCAAAAGATATTTAACCTGCTGGTTGATAAAGTTCACAAAGTCCTTGAACCTTACTCTTTTCTTTGTTCTTTCTTGTAGATCGCAGGCAGACTTTCTCCAAGATTCCTTGAGCTTGTAAGGAAGTTTGTTAGCCAGTGCTTTGATATTAGCTGTGTTATCCAAGTCTTCCATGTAACTAATATCTGACATAGTGTTGGAACAGCCTGTGAGGAATAATGCGAAGGACTGAAGAGCAACACCGTCTTCTGGTTTGATTGTCTGCCAATCCAAAGCCTCCTTTATGTAGGCTTCTGCTATCTTGACGTCATCTCCAAAGAACTCCTTTAACATTTGTTTTGCTTTAGCATAACCTGCTGAAGGTTCCATGTGGATGCAGCTTTTAACCAGTTCATGTGGCTGCCCACTTGTGTACTGTTGCAAAAATTGAAGGCGATCACGATTAGTGCGGTTTTCAATTCCATGTTCAATGGCACTGACAAAGGATTTGTATTCCAGTGGGTCTCCATTAAATGTTGGGATGGCAAGTTCAGGAAGTAAAGATGCTTTGTGATTCTTCACAAGGTACTCTGTGACGTTGGCTTGCTGAGAAATGGCTTGGCAAAGCTCGTCAATCACTGGTTTTTGCTGGTCTTTGATCTCCAACTTTGGCACAGATGTGGCTGCTTGCATAGTTGCTGATGACACATTATGTTCGATGCTGGGTATTGGTAAGGTGTTCTGTGATGGTAGTTGAAATGACGGTTTCATATCTGTTTTACCATCCTGTTCATTAGTTTCAATGATGCTACTGTCTTCTTGTATGCTTTCGTATTTTACCAAAACCTCAATTTTAGCATCAGACTCAGCGAGTGCTGTCTGCATTGCATGCATTTCCTTTTTAGCCTTTATTGCAGCTTCTATCCTCTTTTGCTGGGCCTCAAACTCTGCCTCTCGCTGTTTTTCCTCAGCTTGCAGCAGAGCCTCCCTGCATCTCTTTTCTGCACGCCACTCTGCTTCTTCCCGTTCTATGGCCAACTTTTCCTTTAATGCTGCAGCCTTTGCTTGTAATGATGCACACTCCATTTCCACCTTTAACCTGACTGAAGAAGATGATGAGCTTGTGCTTCCACATTGCGATGCAGACCCACTTTTACGTCTAGTGGTCACCTTAGATGATGTAGACCTACTGTCTGCAGGTGTCACTTGTTTACTACACTCTTCAGCCTGCTCAGCACGTTTCATGACATCTTTCATCCATTCCTCACTTTTCCAGAAGAAGTCATTCATTACTTTATTTTTTGGATCAAACCAACTCCTTTGATCATCTGCTAATTCCTCTGCAGCCATTAGTTTCTGCAAGCCAGAATTAATGTCCAAAAATTCTTGCTGCAAGCCACTAAAGTCAACACGAAGCTTATTCTTTACAGCGTCAACATTTTCATCATCCTCCATTAACTGCTCAATTTGGCTCTTCAAGCTAGTTAGCTGCGTTAGCTACGGGCCTGGATTTGTCTAGCCTTGTGGTCCTCTATGGCCTTCTCTGTCATTTTTACTGTTCGTTTTCCACTGTCTTGTTCATCCATGACAAGCAAGTTTTCCACATTGAATCAATAAAAATGTCAAAGATCCTGCACTTTCCACTTCGTCATTCAGCCGAACAACGATCCTGTCTCTCTTGTTATTATTTACTCACGTAGCGGCAGGTGCCATCCTCCGTAGCTCCACCGTAGCCTAGCGTCAATTAGCATAGTGCGGCGGCGCCGGCCAGCAACAGCTGTTGTCGCCGTAATGTTTCCTTTTTCCTTCATCCATTTCCAGTCGAGCAGTTCCACTGATTAATGAAGTTCCTGATTAATGAAGCCTCAGCTTGACGCTCTCATCGTCCCCTCTGTACTTGTAATCCACATCCGTAAAAAATAAAAATAACTCCATGAGATTGAACTTCTTTTAACTGTTTACTTCAAAAAATGTAAGGTTAGTACAAAACAGATAAAGCTAATATGAAAACATGAAGTATATGAAATAACAAAAGGGATAAAGCGAGGTTAAAGCGAGGTCAAAAAACTGTGTGGCTCCACTCCATGCTCGCTAACCTGAGAGAAACCAGGCAACCACACCCACACAGTCACTAGCTCATGCAGAGGCAATAAAGCATGCAAACCATGAGAAATATGCCTGCTTAAAATTATTCACAGAAATCAATAGAAAGCATGAAATGTTAACTAATTCATGAACTGTAAACATTTTAAATCTGTAAATATTGAATATAATAATTTTATCCAAATAAATCTAAATCACCATAAACATTTACATCTTAATGAACCAAAATTGCATTTAGGCTCCTACAGCCGCATTGCTGCAAACAGACTTCAACTGACCATCTTTTTTCATTTCTATAAAGTGCCAGTGTTCAGCTGTGATTCAGCTGCAGCCCAGGGTCCTTGTTTTTGTCTCAGATTCTTAATAAAGATCCTCCATATTCAGCTGAAATCCTCCTTTCCTGAGATGAACTGATCAGATAGAGAAGGCAGCTGCAGGGAGAGCTGAAAAACTTTAAGACCTCGGGGTATTTGCCTGAGTGATTGACCTCAACACAGGGTTGTTGTTGAGAGCCCGCTTTCTCTTCACTTACGCAAGACCTGGACGCTGCTGCCATTTGAACTGCTCAGCCACTGTGGCCAAGCAGCATTGCGTAACAGAAGGGAGAGAGAGAGAGCGATTGAACGAGAGAGTTAAAAGAATAACAAGCTCTTCTCCAGCACTTTCTGTATTGTTTACAGCAATAGCACAAGTCCTGTGTAAGTTGATAGTCTTAACAGGAGTGCAGGAAGAAAGGCACAAGGATGTTTGGTGCATGGGCTGAGGCAGGGATGTGGTGTGACTCACATGCTGGGTTGGAGTTGTGCATTTGGCTGTGCTGGTGTTTAACCTCAGGTTATACAACAGGTTGGTTGAGCAGAGCCTGCTGGACCTGTGGTAACGATGGTGTGTGTCAGTCACTGAGTAATGAGGCAGCATTTATCTGCTTCGCTGCCACTCTGAATGGCACACACCACAGTTTGTGTGTGTGTGTGTGGGAGCGGGAGTGTGTCAGTGAGTGTGTCATGCTTTCAAATTGCCTTGTTGCCATTCAGCAACAGTAGAGGTTAGCAGTCCCAGCAAGCATTGGACAGCCTTCATTGTGCAGGAGGAGGCTGAGTTTAACATCAGTCCAAATGAACACCAAACATTTAAGTGTACTGTTATGGCACAGTCAAACTCATATGAACAGAAAACTACAGAGGGTTCTGAAAAGCGTGTGTCAGAAAGATAATTTTACTTTATATTTACAAAATTGCCCAGAAAGTCTCAATTTACAATTCCCTGCCCAGTATCCCTAGTAATTCCATCCATATTTAATCTTTCTGGACCTCATGGTGTACTTTCAGTGCTAATGTTAAGTGCCAATGTAGAAAGTACTGTGTGAAAGTCTTGTTTTTGGACTAATCCTAACTCCAGCGGGTCCAATGGGAAATGTAAGATTGCTCCCTAATAGGATGGAGGAGCTGACAGCACTGACCAGACTGCAGAGGGAGTACCAGGAGTGCAGCATCATGCACTTCACGGAGACTTGGCTGAATTAACTCACTCCCAACTCACTCATAACTCTGAATTTCACCTAGTCAAAGCAGACCGGAGTGTGAGGGAGAGTGGTAAGAGGAAAGGCGGGGGACTGGCGATGTATGTGAATGAGAGATGGAGTAACTGAAGGACAGCGCAGACCAGCTCTGTTTGGTGCCCCAGTACATCTTCAACCTGAGCCTGAGTCTGGAGAGGGTCCCTGAACTGTGGAAAACTTCTTGTGTTGTTCCAGTCCCAAAGACCACACACCCCAGGGAGCCGAACCACTTCAGACCTGTGGCCTTCACTTCTCACCTGATGAAGACCATGGAGAGGATAATTCTCAAGAACCTTCGACCCCTGGTGAGCGCAAATCTGGACCCCTTGCAGTTTGCTTACCAGCCGGACATAGGGGTAGATGATGCTGTCATCTACCGCCTTCACAGATCAGTGACCCACCTGGAGAACACTGACAGCACTGTGAGAATCATGTTTTCTGACTTATCCAATGCATTCAACACAATATAACCTTCATTGCTCAGAGTGAAGCTAAAAGGAGCGGGAGTAGACTGTCACCTGGCTGCATGGAAGATCGACTACCTCACCAACAGACCACAGTATCTAAGGCTTCATTACTGTGTGTCCGACAGGGTGGTCTGCAGGAAAGGGGCTCCACAGGGGACAGTGCTCTCCTGCTTTCTCTTCACACTGTACATGTCGGACTTGTACTACAACAGTTCTCCGATGATACAACCGTTGTCATGTGTGTATCTGGCAGGGACCATCAGGAGTACAGGTAGGTCATCAGAAACTTGTCAACTGGTGTGAGCGTAACCATCCTCAGCTCAATGCCAGCAAGACGAAGGAGTTGGTGATTGACTTCAGACAGAAGTTATCCCAGACTGCACCGTTGAACATCCAGGGATTGGACATAGAGAGGATGAAGACCTACAAACACCTGGGTGTTCACCTCAACAATAAGCTGGACTGGTCATATAACACTGACACATTATACAAGAAGGGTCAAAGCTGTCTGCACCTGCTGAGGAGGCTGAGGTCCTTTGGATTATGCAGGAGTCTGCTGTGGACTTTTTATGACACTGTGGTGGTGTCTGCAATCATTTATGCAGTGGTCTGCTGGGGAGGGGGGAGCACAGAGAGGGCTCAGTTATCCTTTCCCCGAAGGCAGCAGACTGAAGAGGGTGTGTGAGGGGTGAATGGGGTCGCTCACAGTGCTGGTGGCCTTGCTCGTGAGGCAGGTGTTGTAGATGTCCAGGAGGTTGGGGGTGTGGCACCAATGATTGTTTCAGGTATTCTAACTGTGCGGTGCAGGGTCCTGCGGTGGACAGAGATGCTCCCAAGCCACACAGTGATGCAACTAGTCAGGATACTTTCATCTTTCATATGATGGTGTTGAGTGCTGCACTGAAGTCTATGAACAGCATTCTCACATAGGAGTCTTTGTTGTGTAGATGGGTGATGGAGATTGCATCATCAGTGGACCAGTTGGCCTGATATGCAAACTGGAAGGGGTCCATGGTGGGAGGAAGGATAGATTTGATGTCCTGCATGACTAGCTTCTCAAAGCACTTCATGATAGTGGAGGACCAGCTCCTCGAAGCACTTCATGTTGGTGGATGCAACAAGGTGGAAGTCATTTAGGCTTGCTGCAGTTTAGTGTTTAGGCAGTGGCATGATGGAGCTTCCGACGCCATTCTGGGTGGCAGCCTGTCAGAGTCACTCTTGTCATGTTTTTTATTTTCTATAATTCTACAATTTCATTGAGCAGACGTTTTTTATCCATGGAGCCGTAGACTGAGACCACTGAGAGGCACCACAGAACCCCACAGGAGGTCTTTTCTACTTGTGGCCGTCAGACTGTACAACAGGGGTGGGCAGTGCCCACCCACAGACATGCTCTGCCCACCCAAGGACAACTGGATATAGTGTTGGTGGCAGTCTGGGCACCGCATGTGATATCCCATTCATATATTACTGTGTATGCCAGTGGACACTGCCGTGGACTCTCCCGCGTCCTAAAGCACACACTGTCAACTCAGTCCCCACGCAGCAGGAAGATGTGACCCCCTCGGTGTCCAGGGTTTTAATGAATCGCGCATGTGCCAAAGCGCTGCTCTCAGACACCGTCAGTAGTTCAGACAGTACGTTTGTCCTGCTGTTCATTTATTGCTCGCCTCCCTCACCTTCGGAGTTTCAGTCACATCAGCGATCTCTATTTGCCCTAACTCTACCGCCGTCTAATACCTTTGCCTCTCCTACCGGACTATTCAACATTCATCTCAGTCTACTTTGTACGTCTCGTCTGTGTGTCCTCTGTTGTGTGTCGTGCTATGTGCAAGCTGTAGCAAGACAGCTAGGTAGCAGCTACCTGCTTTTGGCTAGCCTATTGGCTAGCCCAAACGTTAGATAAACGAGAGATGCATATGGCTCATAAGAAGCAAACAGCTTCCACTCCCGCTTTGTGTTGTTACCTCCTGTTTCACCTTTAAAAAAAAAACAAACAAACAAACAAAAACATTATCACCTGCATGTTCATAATGTTCTATGAATTTAATTGACAGAGGAGAAAACAAAACATGTTTTAAGGTGCAGTAGCCCTACCCTGGAATTTGAGCTACTTGAGTATTGTAGCACTTTTTTTTTGCCCCCCCAGGTAAGACTAATGCCCACCCACACCTGCCATCCTGGTAACACCACTGTCTCCTTTCAATGCCAATAGTAACTGCCATCACTACTTTGTACTTACTTTGTACTTACTTATTTAGGTACTGCTCCTCTGCAATTATCATTGCACTCTGTCTCTGGCACAAGAATTAATCAAGCAAGATTAAGGATTAATAAAGTTCTTATCTATCTTTATGCCCATGAGGATGGCTGCTTGGGCCCATGGCAGGTTGAGGATGTTGCTCAGGACCCTAAATCAACTTTTTAGCACAGGTCCTGAGCACACATCCAGAGACACCATCAGTGCATTTACATTCATTAGTCATAGTCAGTGCAGCACACATGTTAGTTGGTGAGTGTTTGAGGGGCTGGTGGTCTACAGGGAGCACATCAAAGTGTGCATAAAAGCTGTTGAGCCCATCTAGGAAGGAGGCATTGCTGGTTGGTAGGGTGGTGTTGCTCTCACCTGTCAAATCTCACACAATCAGTTGTGGTTAGACAATCAGTTTCTGTTCCTAAGAACTCTAGGTGGGGATTTAGACAAGACCATTTGTCTGTAAATAGTGTTTTATCGTATCACCGAAGCACAATGAGCCTTAAATATCACCTCAAGGCCAAGCACTTCATGTATGCTGGTGCTAGCAGGAGCAGGAGCAGGAGCAGTAGCACAGAGCTAGCTGGAAGTCATGTTAAAGGTTTAACCGTAAAATGGGACTGTTCATTGTGTCTCTGTAATGCCAGGCACAATAATATGTCAGTTGAAGGACTAACTGTGTAATAATAAAGTAAGAGAAATAGATTTCTCAGACTAGTTTGTCATTTGACAGCCCTAGTTATTAATAATACATTTTTTCAACAGTGCAGATATATAACACTTATAGGAAATTCATTCAGTTTGGCTGCAACTCCGCTTGTCACAGATGTTTGTAGTTACTTGCTGTAGAACAAATTTACATCTAAGGCTTTAGGAGGTTTCAGAATCAAGTCCAAAGATTCTGCCCCTGTCTTGAGTAGCATCTTGAGTAGCAGTCTGTCATTCATTTTGAACAATGTTAGCATTCAACAGTTAGGGCTCAAGCAACGTATATTCTATGGTAGCAAAAAACACTCTTATAACACTAGTAACTTCTTTAGCATGCCCCCCCCCCCCCCATTGTCCAGGATGACCAGCAGTTTGTTCACAGTCCTCTTCTCTGCCACTGTTGCCAGAGGGTCCAGCTTCATCCCCACCACTGAGCTGGCCCGCCTGATCAGCTTCTCCAGCCTGGAGAGCTCTGCTTTAGTTGTGCTCCCTCCCCAGCACATCACAGCATATGACAGGACGCTGGCCACCACAGACTGCTAAAACATCCACAGGAGCTTCCTGCAGATGTTAAACGCGCTCAGCCTCCTCAGGAAGTACATCCTACTCTGAGCTTTTCTGTACAGCTGTACAGCAATTGCCATGTAACTTCAAATACACTTCACTCAAACTTGAAAGAAAAAACAAATTAAGACTCACCTAAACCGTCTGGGTTAGTCTTTCCACTGTTCCAAACATCTCCAACTGTTGAAGGACTAACCGTTGAGATAAGATTTTGAGATTTTGTTGAGATAAACCCTTAATTCAACAGGTTAGATGTGAAAATATTCTGGCTCTGCATGCAATTTTCCTCACTACCTCTCTGCCATTGGCCTCTATGCTACTGGGTTGGCTCGCTGAGCAAAAATATCAAAATCTATAGAAAAAGCGCCCAAAACAAACAACCAGGAATGAGCTCACGCCCTCGAATTTCATTTCCAGACATGTGAGTAGTAGACATAAATAGACTATTTTGACAGTGTTGTTTGGGTCAGAGGGCATACCAAAATGAGGACTGAATACAATGCAGTTACACCCCTGGCACATTGTATTAGTAAATCTGCATCACTGTATGTCTATATTTGCATATTTATGCTTCTGTGTGCCTGGTTTAATTCGTGCATATGATCCCAATCACACAGTGTATAAAGAACATGTATCTGCACTGTGTATATGTGTGTTTTTCTGTTGCTGGGAATTGGGCCTGTGGAGACTGACAGGCCATGGTAGATGGGCCTTCAAAGTGCTGGGTATTTTTAGTTCCCAGGGATTATGTGTGGAGTTGTTTTCAATTTGCTATTGGCAGGTGAGTGGCTGGGCGGAGGCGTCTGCAGGGAACCAGACAGGCGGGAGCTCACATTCCCTCACTGTAGATCCTTTTCTTTTTCTCTCTCGCTCTCAGTTTCTCTTCTTATTCTCAGGCTTTTCTTCTATTCTCTCAATTCTGACACCTCCCTCCCCTCCTCCTGTCCGCCGTCCTCTTACTGCTTCCTTCATTTCCTCTTGGATGCTTTGTGTCCATAGCTGTCTGCTCCTATCTGCTGCACTCTTTATCATTCTTTCATAACTCTCTCAATTTGTCTGGTTTCCTTTCCATAAATCATTTCTATAAGCTGGAAATTGATCTGTTTCACTCTCACTGCAATGAATTCTTTTTTCTTCAACAAAAAAACATTAACATTGTATCATTTGTTGTGTCATGCTGATTTTTCCTTGTCATATTCTGAATGCTGCACAATGGCCTAATTTCTTCTTCCATTTCCCCTTACTTTGTAAAATCATTTTCTTGTGCCCCTCAATTTTATTAAGAGTAAATATCTTTCTAAAATCTCTCCAAACAATGCCATCTTACTGTCCAGCTGCTAAAATCCAGAGTAGAGAAGATCTGAGTCAACAAAAATGCAGAGAGCTTATCTGAGTTGCCATTAAATATAATTTTGAATTAAAAGCAATGAGCCTAATGGGCAGCAACAAGTGGTGCTGCAAGTGCTTTCAGGACTTTTTTTTTGCTCCTGGTCTCACCTCTCAGACAGGCAGCAGATCACTGGCACTGCATGGAGCCTGCAGGGAATACCTCAAGCCTCTTTTAAGGGCAGAAAGTATTAATCAGTGTTTTTAGTTACAGTTAACATTTTCTTTAAAAAATCTACACATTAAGATGCAAATACTTAATTAGCTATCATCTCTATAAGGTGCATTACAACTGCCCTCTGGAATGCAGAAGGACTGACCTTCATTTGCATGCAGTTTGGTAAAATAAAAAGGAATGCAATCAGCTCTGTGATGTGGCTAAGATCCTCATAATGTGTAAATTATAGCATATGACATTACATTTGGATTTTGTATGACTATGAGACACAAGAACTGTATTTGTGAATTTATATATTTTTCATGATTACGTCTTCTCTTCAGTTATTGTCATCTTTCAGTATTGAGACTCTAAGTTATTTTCACTTTAAATTATTACTCTCATATTCTCCACACATGTCTTACAGAAGCGAGAAACATTCAAAAGTAGGTCAAATGCTTTCCCCCCTTCCTTGTCCCAGTGTTTGAGCCCTGTGGAGCAATATTTAGTTCCCATTTCCATTCTGAAATGGTAAAAGCAATTCTGAGGTAGTAAACAGTTGCATCCGGTAATAAATCTGAGTTTGGGGGACTACACCATGCCAACACAGAGAAAAAACAAAAACAAAAAAATGTCCCCATAAATATATGCAGCTCAACTTTATGCTTTAATAAGTCTACATGTTTTGTAGTAATGGTCTCCATGGTAACTCCAAATGTTAAAATGTCAGACAAAACGCCTATTAATATCACCATATGTGTGTGAGGAGAAAGAGATGATAATGATGATGATGTCAGTGCCAGACCCTACTACCAGTGCTGAGGAGACACATGTGCACATGTGGATTTCTTCATGCCAATACATCTGCAAAAGCAGTCACAGCTGAATTCCGAACAGCTCAAGATCACAGTGTAATTATTTCACAGCAAATGTTTTCATTTATGTATTCCCACACTTTGAATCTGTAATTGTTCAGCTCATGGATAGAGATGAATAATATGGCTGCCAACTGTTCCAGTCATGAAAGAGAACCAAGGTTTGGAAACTGAAATTTGAAATAGCAAAGACCCTTTCGTGGCCTAGAATTAGTTTAAAAAAAAAAAAAAAAGAGCTGCAGTGGACTAGTACGGCTGCCTAAATCCTCAATAATCGACTCCAAATGAAACAGTTTTAGCTCAAATTGTTTCCTCCTGTCTTCAAGGTCATATGTTTGCCCACTGCAGGTGTCCTGCTCAATTCCTGCCAAAACAATAATGACCCTTTCATGTTGCAACCTCCAATTCCCTGACAGTGCGTAAAGTAGCTCCTTAAGTTGAGGCCAGTTGCAGCTGAATCATTACATGATTCATTTTCCTCAGAAACTAAGGAGTCCAGGTCCCGCAGAGTTTGGTCAGCTGAACCTGTAACCAACACATCCACAACTCAGGAAGTATACGGGTGGTCAGCTGAGGTCAGGAGGCTGCTGGGAGGGGCCGTCCTGCAATGCAGTTGTAGACTTTTATCGTGTACCCAGCTCCACAAACCTGCTGAATTACTTTTAGTTGTGACCATAAGACATGCAGTGCATATTTGTAACTGGCAGAAATTTAAACATAAGATATGTGTCCTTTTGGAAGATGTACCTTGGTATTTAAATCTCGTATTTAATGCTGTCAAATTAACTTCTTAAGACTCTAGCTCTTGTTTGATATGCATTCTTTCTTTCTCTTTGCTATTTGGACTTATTGGAACCTGATAAGTATAAAAACTAAATACAACACAATAAAGTCACCTTTGTGTAATAGAGTGCAAAACTCTTTATTTTCAACAATATGGCATTTGAAATGCTGCAAACAGTTGCAGGAAGACATCATGTGCCTGTAACAAAATATAAAACATTCAAAGCATTTTACATTGGCCATGTAAAAAGCAGGTGTCTGATGTGATGTCCATGCATGATGCCAGGTTTTAGGAGATAATTTAGCTATTGTTTGTGTTTTAAATGGGCAATAATGTTGTACAACAGTGCTGTGTATGTGTGCATGTGGCTCCTTATACAGATCTTGCAACAAAACAGACAGGCAGTGTGTTGTATGATATTTGTTTTGTTTTTATTACAATATTCATTTTGGCAAGGATAATGTGTATATGTGTGTTAAAGTGTAAACCCCTGAACCCAGCTGAGTTGCTGTCAGTGCTATGTTCAATGTGCAATGTTGTTGTGCCAATATCAAATTGAATGTAGAAATACAGTCAATCACACCTTTTTTCAGAACCTGTCATAGGAATAGGCAGAGTCTGCCTAGATTCTTACTCGTAAGGAAACCTGCAATAAATGATTTTGGGCACTTGGTGGCCGCGTAAACAAGTTTTGAACACAACATTAACATACTAATATCTAAGTTAATATGGTAAATATGTTAGAAAGGAACTGCTTATTTACACATCCAACAGTTAGGGAGCAATATTAACTACAATATTTTTTTAATCTTTTAAATCTGTATTTGGTCTCTACCAACTTCTAAGAGAAATATCTGTTTGTTTTTCACTATGTTCATCAGTTTTTTCACTGAAAAGGACTGGTTAATATGGCTGAAAATGATGCTATGAGAGGGCAGAAAGTGACCCACAAGAGTAAAGTTGTGGTCCACACAGCTAGCAGCGGATTCAGGAGGATTCATTTGTATTTGATCAATTTTATTATAAAAATAGTTAATATTAATACTTGCCACTTAAACTATATATTGCTTTTCAATAGTGTGCATTATTTTCCCTTTATATTAAACTAAATCTATGACTTACTTGGTGTTTACTTGAAAAATTAGAAAAATCTGATTGGAACAGTACAATAAAACAAAAATATAATGACAGAAACTATTCCGAAAGAAAGTCACGTTTGCTGTAAAGCACTGTTTGGTGCATTTGGCTTTGAATCACTCCTCTTCTGTCTTTCTCAGCTGAATAATGACACATCACCAACCAAATGACATATCAAAGTATCTTTGAAGGATGTTTCAAAAGATACTTTTTAAGATATTATTTCATGTCTCATACACTGATTCAGATGGGGTTTTTTTTCCATTTGAATGAAATAATCATTTAACTGTATCAAATGTACAAAGATATGTGCCTCTATTTTCATAATAGTTTAGGATCTTGGGTTATTTTCTTCTTCACTTCCTTTCCCAGAGTGAAATGAGAATATCAATATTAGTGATTATTTGTAATTTAGTGAATACAGGTATAGCTGCTACTTGAATACAGATTTCTTTTGAAGACAGGTTCAGTCTCAGATGCCCCTCCAGAGCATCTCCAGAGATGAATAGTTTTAAATACTGTAATTCTATTTACTAGAAATCACCCCAATCAGTGAATATTATATATACTCACACCAATAGTATCTCCCCATGTGCAGTACAGCCTAATGCCTCTGACATTACATTTCATATTGAAACGATGTAGTAATGACAAATTAGCCAGAAGACCGGCACTCAGAAAGGTAACTCTGTCACTGCAGAGTGGAAGAGGTCTGCGAAGCCAGTGGTTTCTGCTGACAAAGCCACTAGTCATAGAGTTTGGAGAGTGGGGTGGAGAGCAGCCAAGCACACACTCTCAGCACTCTCTACTCAGGAAGGAAGCATACATTTGATGGATCCTCGCACAGGTTTCCTATGAACTCCAATGCCCTTCAGTCAAGATGTCCAGGGTTTTATTATTTGAAATTGAATGGTCACTGACAGATGATTCCTCTCTTTGCTTCCAGCTCACTATTTGAACTATACTTGGGGGATTTCTGCCTTTTATCGTACTGTGTCAATATCATACAAATTATTTCTATAAAGATGTTTGAACTTTTATGTTGTGAATGTCCAATGAAATACTTGAGATTTGACTAAGATATGTTTGAGACTTTTGAGTTTTTAGGGACTTTAAACAAAAAATGGATTCTTAAATACTAACACATCTGAATAATATAACATTCCTCCCTATTTTATTTCTATTAGAATTTATTTATTTAATATTTAATAATTTAGCTTATTGGCTAAAACCCATGTGAATGGGCAGCTAGGTGCAGCTCTCAGCCAGCACAGATGGAAGATTCACAACTCATTGTTTACAAGTGGGTTTGGAAGGTTTCATAAGAAGTCTCAACAGGTCCTTAGCAAACAAGGTGGCTGGAAAGACAAATTTGTGATCTAAACTGTTTTCAGTTTTTGGTGTAGAAACTCTCTTTGAATTGCTCTTTTTACATTCTCCTAGAAAATCCTATAAAAGGAAACCAACAGTACTTACTTTGAAATAATTTTATAAACTAGGTCGAATAATGATGGCACAGCTGCAGAATTCCCCCATATCTTCTTACATCTTGGCACTTTAGTATTCACTATATGATAATTGTTGGCTCCACTCAAGAACTTTTACCTACTATGTTGCATGTCCTTATACCATCAGGTTTATCAAAGGTTAAAAAGCATCAACATAAAGGTGCAAATACAGTAGGTGGTTGTTGTAACCATGATCCTATATTTTAACACCAATTTGACCGAAGAACCGATCACTCATAAACTCGGCACATTTTTAACTTGTGTTATGTCCACATAACACATGCTTTAGAGCTTTGCCATTGCTATTTGAGGTCATGGGAGTGATGACTAATGAAGTGACTGATTACAGGAATCAGGGGCCCTGTGTTGGCTGTGTGTGACAGCTCTCATGTGACATCACCTTTCTCTCAAAGGGAGGAACTGCATGAAATAAGAGCATCCATGTCTGTGTGAGTGCATGTGTGACATGACATCACTTGCCTCACTCCTGTCTTAGTCTCGTCAGCGTGATGGAGCGATGCATGCACACACACACAGACACACCACAGTTGTGGCGCCAGTTATGGAGGATCATTTTCATTTCAAGTTTGGATAAATCAGTGGTAATGTGGGCAGATTCTGTTGTATGCCGCTGCCTGCAGGCAGTCATATGGTGATTTGCTTATGCCCCACTCCCTCAATCAACCACTGGAATTTCCCTGCAGATCTCCCTTTACTTAAATATCCCAAGTGTATATCAACTACCATTCGACGTACTGCACTGTTTGTGAGGACTTAACCGGCTTAATTGAGCATCATTTGTTGATATACACAGTACAGAAGAAGGAGAGTGATGGGAGTGCTGCGGCAGATGGCCCGGCCTCCACAGTCACCGGACCTGAACCCAATTGAGATGGTTTGGGGTGAGCTGGACCGCAGAGTGAAAAATGTGAAATAACTGAAAACATGTTTTATATTCTAGTTTCTTCAAAATAGCCACCCTTTGCTCTGATTACTGCTTTGCACACTCTTGGCATTCTCCCCCTTTGCCTTCAGTCTTCAAGAGGTAGTCACCTGAAATGGTTTTCCAACAGTCTCGAAGGAGTTCCCAGAGGTGTTTAGCACTTGTTGGCCCCTTTGCCTTCAGTCTATCTGCAGACAGAGTAAATTCATGTGTCTTTTTGACTTACAGACTTTTTTTGTTTCTTATATGATTGGGATGTCAAGACAGGTAAAATAGTCTAAATATAAATCTGAATATGTGAAACCAATGAAGATAATTCAGAAACGATCTGCTCCTAAAGCTCCTCGGCTGTAGACTGACCTGTATGAATCCAAAGCTGCTGTTAACAAAAACTTTATTCTTACAGTCGTTTCAGCTGCAACAAGTCAGGATGAAATATGCAAATATTCCATCAAGGTGTGTATCAATAGTCCTTATCATTAACACTGAGGACAGACGTGTTGTGTAGCCTACACTTGTACACTGTGTGTCCAACACTGAGGCTTTACTCCGGCCACTGACTGTGGAGACGTCTGGATCCAGAAGCCGGCAGAGACACCGAAATTCAGATCTTTCATGGAGAACATCATCGGGGTGAACTCCGGTCTCCACACCGTTGCCCTGTGGACTGAGCCACTCATAATCTGCGTACCGATATTGGCTGGCTCTTCCAAATGTCAAATCATTTTTCTCGACCAATTGTAGCAGAGGGGTGGGGTTTACACAGACTAACCTCGAGTTAACCATGAACATACTGCTCCAAGCAGTTTAGAGATGCAGCATAAATTGCCATGACAACACACCAAGAGTAAAACCTATCCACTTTCGTAGTATGGGTTAATCAGGAAATTACCCCAATATCACGAAGTTACTCCTGAACTTACCCCGATAAGCCAGTTACCTCACTTCGTAGTACAGGCCACTGGTCTTCTAGAAGGATCATGAATATTTACATGAAGATTTTATGTATTACTATTATTTACTATTACTATTATATGTATTACTGTTATTATTATGGGTCAGCATGGCCTCATCTCAATATGTCCAGTGTGGTGCTAAAGCCACAGCAGGCTCATTCATGAGGCTCTGCGGCAGTTTGTGGAAACAGCTCACCTTCAGCCACTCCTCCAGGAGCTCAGTGTGGCTTTCTCTGTTAATGGGAAGGAAATGAGAAGGAGCATCGTTAGTTTTGGCTCATCTGCCTCAGCTGCTCACACTGCATACTGTTTAATGTTGGCCTCTGTTCAGCACTGCAAGGAGCAGAGGGATTAAAAGTGTTGATGTGTGCTTGTTTGATCAAATAATTCCTTTGGAATTCATTCAGGTCACAAGCTTACCATTGAATAATAAGTATAGTTTTTCATCAGATTTTGTGCTGAAGGCCCTGTTTCTTCGTGTGTTGCTTTTTATGACAGCCTGTGCTGTCTTCAATAGGTTCTTGTTGACCTGCCTATGGTAGTAACATTCAGACAACAGGTCCTTACAGTAGTTTATGGTTGATTGCATCACCTATGTTTCTATTTCACATATGGCAACAGTGAAATGTTGGTTTACTAATATACAATTCATTTCATTCTCGTTAGTGAGAATTCAGTATTAAAGGAGCTCGTTCAACTGAAAAGTTGACATTTCTGACACTTCAAAACAACTTTACTGTGAGGGACCAAGCAGGCAAGCATGAGGAGACAAAGGTACATTTTATCTATTTATCTATTTTTATCTATTTTATTTATCTATTATTATTACACCAAAAAAAACCCCGAAATCCCCCCCATGATGCAGCAGACAGATCTCAGATGCTCAGCTGCCAACTCTTTTACCACGCAAAACCCTCACCACAGTTAACTCAAAAATCAATAAGGTTAGAACTTAAAACTAACTAGAACAAAAGTGTAAATGCACAGAAGTTAACAAAATGTGTGCGCTACAAATAGAAACTAATGTACTATCTACTTAAACTAAATAAACGTGTGTTTTATGAACCAAAAGCTATGTGTCCTCATTTATGTGTATTGTTTGAATGTGCAATATGAGTGTCATGCATAAAGTCAAAAGGTCAACTAAATAAGCAAATAAAACAGTTAATGTAAACTTAAAAGAAGCCTGTAGTGAGTGCATGAGGGTCACTGACATGTTTAGCTAGTTGAGCTGTGTGGCAGCATGTACAGCCATCACATTGACATTCACCTGGGCCTCCTCTGATTAAATATAGAATCTTCAAGACAGTCAGGGTTGGCAATAAAACAACAAACACCATCACACGGGG